>PVIA01018853.1:0-11795 GCA_004024845.1 Tonatia bakeri | reverse complement strand
AATAATAAAGGAGAACATCCCCATCGTGGCAAAGGAAATGGACTTCCAGGAAGTCCAGGAAGCTCAGAGAGTCCCAAAGAAGTTGGACCCAAGAAGGAACACACCAAGGCACATCATAATTACATTAGCCAAGGTAAAAATGAAGGAGAGAATCCTAGAAGCAGCAAGAGATAAGGAGACAGTAACCTACAAAGGAGTTCCCACCAGACTGTCAGCTGATTTCTCAAAAGAGACCTTACAGGCAAGAAGGGGCTGGAAAGAAATATTCCAAGTCATGAAAGGCAAGGACCTACATCCCAGATTGCTCTATCCAGCAAAGCTTTCATTTAGAATGGGAGGGCAGATAAAGTGCTTCTCAGATAAGGTCAAGTTAAAGGAGTTCATCATCCCCAAGCCCTTATTTTATGAAATGTTAAAGGGACTTATCTAAGAAAAAGAAGATTAAAAAACATGTATAGTAAAATGACAGCAAACTCACAGTTATTAACAACCACACCTAAAACAAAACCAAAAGAAACCAAGCAAACAACTAGAACAGGAACAGAACCACAGAAATGGGGATCACATGGAGGGTTAGCAACAGGGGAGTGGGAGGAGGAGAGAGTGGAAAAGGTATGGAGAATAAGTAGCACAGATGGTAGGTAGAAAATAGACGGGTCGGGGCCAGAATAGTATGGGAAATGTAGAAGCTAAAGAACTTATGACTCATGGACATGGACTAAAGGGGGGAAATGTGGGTGGGAGAGGGTGTGCAGGGTGGAGGGGAGTGAACAGGAGAAATGGGACAACTGTAATAGCATGATCAATAAAATGTATTAAAAAGATTATACAATAGAATGTTATTGGAATGAATACACCCAGGTATATATAATATGTGATATGTATAATATGTGATGTGTGTAATATGTGATATAGAATGCATATATGCAATATTACTTTTTATATTGCTCAAGGTACTGGTAGAACAAGTCTTTACTTAAAACTGCTAAGCACAGGCTAAGAACTGAGGAAGTACCCAAAGGAAAACTCTCTGTACTACCAGGTGAGATTCACATATCAGGACAGGGAGCCAAGACAATAGAGGATGATTAGGAGGCCTTAAGGAGAGATGGAAAAGATAGGATACCACACCCTAGGCAGAGATTCCAACAGCTAAAATATCTAATTCAGGCTTCTGGCTGCACCTAATAGAGCAAAGGTAAACTTGGAGCAAGCCACCAAGAAAGGACAGCTTCACAAATCTCTTTATACCTCATAAATACATTAAGGATCTCCATGTGCCTAGCTGTCTTAGAGAGGATCCGTAATGCATGGTGACCTTCTTGCTTTCAGAAACAACGCATCCAATAGAGAAGTCCTAGGTCTGTCTCTCTCCTTCTTCCTCTGGATAAGACTGTGGTTTGCTTAGAATAAAACTACACCTTCTATTGAAAACATTTTTCCTTTCCTGTTCATAGCAATGCTACTGACACATGAACAGTAAGAGTGGACACTAACTTTTTCTCCTGTAATGGCAAACCGAATCAATGTTGTGTCATAAGTGCCATCTTTTTCTTTCCATCACTCTTACTACCAAATGGCCACTATCAAGCATTATTGTAACATAATCACTCACATTTCTGAGCATTTTCCAAGAGCAAAGCACAGGAATACATGACAGCATAATAGAAAGGTGTGATGAGTTGTGGCTCCACTGATAATGGGTTTACAATCAGTCCTATATATTTAAGAAACCAAATAAAAATCCATGTCTATGGTAAATGCCAATAGAAGCTCCAAATAGTATATACCTCAGGAGGTCAAGAGTGGTTGAGGTCTTAATAGACGTTTCCATTGGTTAGCTAGAGCTTAGTATGGTTCTAAAAGAGAACAGCAGCATACATTGGAATCATGTTTGCATGATTTTTTTCCACAAAGGATGTTTTTAGATCAGGGATGGCAAATGGATTCATTTTAAGTGACCACTCCAGTCAGTAGGTGCCCAGCATGAAAAAGGACTAAGATTGCTTCTGGGCTGGCAGAAAAGGGCTGGTGTCCTTCTCAGATATATGACATGGGTGCAGCTTGAGTAGATGGCAGCATGTGTGTGCCATTTTTGTAAATCATTACACTTGATTTATAAAATGGTTTTTCCCACTCATTGAAATCATGCACACATTACCCATGTATGGTCTTGAAGCACTAAATCCAAGATTCTCACCCTGAGCAGTGTGGGTCAGTTGGTTGAGCATCGTCCCACAAATCAAAAGGTCACTGGTTCGATTCCCAGTCAAGGCACATTCCTAAGTTGAGGGTGTTGAGGGTTTGGTCCTTGAATGGAGCGTGTGAGAGAGGCAACTGATTGATGTTTCTCTTCCTCTCTTTCTCCTTCCCTTCCCTCTCTCTAAAAATAAATAAATAAAATACTTAAAAAGTGACTCTCTTCATATGAACTCGTAGACTTTTATAGCTTTATATCTAATTACAGAGCTTTCTATCCTGTAGGTGGTTTCAACAGCCACATGGAATGTTACTGAAATGAATGTCTTTGTTCAAAGTATTGCACTAGTATTTGCTATGTGGGTAAAGTCCTGTGGGATGCTGACAGTTTGTGGAATATTATATGGAAGGGACTGGGTTAATAAGGTCACCATCTCTCCCTCTCTCTCCCCCTCCCCCCTCTCTCATTTTACAATGCATGCATACAAAAACCTTATTTCCAGAGCTCACATTCAATATTTTGATTTTAAAAAATCATTGTGACAGTGTGTGTCAAAAAATGAGTCATACATGATTTCAAATTCTATAGATATTTTCCTACATAATTGTAACAACAACAACAATAATAAAATGTTCATGTGCACACAAAACCTCTGAGAGATGATATGCAAGTTAATTTAAGTGCACAGTTTCTGTTTTAAAAAGCAGACATAAATACCTACATCACATTCCCATCAATTTCTAATTGAGTCATCAGCAAGACAACATAGAAAAATGCAGTCTCTGCACTCAGAAATACCTCAGTGCAAATCCTGACTCCACCATTTTCTAACCACATGACCTTAGATGATTTCTTCAAATATGAAGTGGCAACACTAATAGTTGGCCCACAGGATTGTTAAAAGAATTAAATGAGAGAAATAGGAAAAGCACCTATTAAGTGCCTTGTACATAGTATGGTTTCAATACATTTAAGTTCCTTTCTTCTGTTTTATGCCATGTAGTACTTACAGAATATCTGATTCTATCTCTAAAAAATCTCTCTAGTTTTCTATTCTACTTTCAGTTGTGAGCAAAGGAAAAAAGTTATTTCAATTCTGAATGACTGTCTTCTTCTGTTCCTGATCTCACAACTTCTTTCTGGGAATGCAACCCTATGGCCTCCATGACCCTCCATGTCCTTCTCCACTTTTTGTCATCATATGCAGCCCTTGCAGCTTTTCTAACTTTTAGAGTTGCCGTAGGCAACCTGACTGATTCTTTTACTAATAATTACAATGTTCAGAAAGTTATGCTTTCTGGGTATTGAAATAAAGGAGAGTCTATGCCTAATAGTAGAAGATTCAAGTTTATATATTCCTTTAGATCAGGGACTGTATGTCATGTTTCTTTGTTCCCTACTATGTCAATAAGTAAACATTTAGTCAATCTATATTTATTAGATTTAGTCAGTCTAATTATTTATTGGTTGATAATAGAAGAAAGAGAGAGCAGGAACATGGGCAAGGGGTCAGAGAAATAAAGGGTTTGAGAAGGAAAAAATGTGAGAAAACCTGGAAAATGAATGCTAAAGGTGAGGTTGATGTACCTAAGCAGGTCAAAGATTTTCAGCATAACAGAAATAAAAAACAAGGAAAAATAAAATCTGTGCCCCAGTTATCCAAATTAGTAATGGACAGTTTGTGGGCCATGAAATGTTTCATTGTGTACCGCTCTATTTTTCTGGGGTGTGCATGGCTTCCCTTATAGCCCACTAAGCACACACTTAAGGCTTTTTAAGTCCCTCATGAAAACTCTACCCCAGCCAGAAGTAATTTCCAGACCTTATTATGGTTCTGTTGGGAAATTTTATATACTTTACACCCCAGAAAAGATGTCAAGTATCACTGAAATCTCAGCTTCAATGACCTGAAAAAATTTGGAAGGAACTGTGATTTCTCAGAAAACTCTTCAAATGCTAAGCAGCTGATGCAGAATGCCACTTGATAAATAGTCACCTGCTGCTCATTGAGCAGTAGCAATGTGTATCAGATTGAGAACAGTGATGCTTTTTTCCAGATTCTCCTCTGAGAAAAGTGAACTTTTATCCCCTTATTTGCCTTGCCACAGAGACCCAATGCAAGACACCTCTATCCCACACAGAAGGAGAAAATTACTTGACTCTTGAATCAGTTCGAGTGGCCTACAGAAGCATTTCTTAAAGTAGTATTTTAGAGTATCGTAGTAAAACTCACTGTGTAAGCATGTGTGTGCATACACATGCACTCACACTACTTTGGCTCTATTTTCACCCTACTCTCCCTTTTTATTCCTGCACCATTTTGGGGAACCAACACCTTCCTTCATGAAGTTTCTGTATAGTACTGGCATCACTTCCTAGCCTTTAAAACCACCCACATAAAGGATCAAAATGATCAATTTCACTCTTTGAAAGCAAAACCCATCATTCATCTCTCTCTCGATTGCATGAGTGCAGTCTCAGTCCTGAAAGTGACGCCTCCTTACATTTTGTGTTGTAGGCCATCCCTTGCTGCATCCACATTCTGGCCCTGAGTCCATAGGAGCCATGAGTCTTATTGAAGCAAAGGGGCACAGTGCTGAAGAGAAATCAAGTTTCAAAACTCTTGGTCAGCCAGAGCTGCACATCATTTTCAATACCTTGATGTCTTTATCTGCTTATTTCTGTCTCACAAATAGCATTATTTGCTCTTTTCCTAAAACCGAGCCCTTCCTAAAATATGAAAGTTATAAAACCTCATTATATCATTTCAAGTTATTTGTCAAAAA
Organism: Tonatia bakeri; assembly: GCA_004024845.1. Taxonomy (NCBI): domain Eukaryota; kingdom Metazoa; phylum Chordata; class Mammalia; order Chiroptera; family Phyllostomidae; genus Tonatia; species Tonatia bakeri. The sequence continues at coordinate 6,809 of PVIA01018853.1, read as the reverse complement.
AAAACCCCAAAAAACAAATGAGCCCTGGCTGGTGCGGCTCAGTGGATTGAGCGCTGGTCTGTGAACCACAGGGTCATTGGTTCAGTTCCCAGTCAGGGCACATGCCTGGGTTGCAAGCCACGTCAGGTCTGCAGTGCGAGGGGGGGTGTGTGAGAGGCAACCACACATTATTAATGTTTCTCTCCCTCTCTTTCTCCCTCCCTTCCCCTCTGTCTAAAATAAGTAAATAAATTAAAAAAAAACACTAAATGATATATACGTATACACATATATAGATATATATGTAATCTTAATGAGAACATTTCTGTAATCATTTTCAACCAAGTGAGTGAAAGAAAGTTCTCTCTCTTCCCCAAGTGCTGAAAAATGATACAAAATGACATTCTATAGTTCACTAAGGAAGCTTATTCAAATTAATATAAGCCTACTTGTTTCTCACAAGTAGAAATTTTATTTCCCTTGTTTGCATAGAAAAGTGTTTAAACTTTTCATCCACATGTAGTGGTTGATGTTTCACAGGCTCTGGTTATTTGTCAAGTGAACAAATCAACAAGTGAAGTCCTCATGCACAAAAGATATAAATATTTCCTAATCATTATCAATATTTTGCCTTATTTATCTGCCCTGGAGTATGAAAGTCATCATTTTAAAAGCTTTCAACAATTTCACTAACGAGGCTCAGGTTCTAGCAGAAGCCTGGGGATAGGAGGCAAAGAAATGTAACTATGGCAGGATTACAAGGAAGGAGAGCTCTAGGTGCCAGCTCTGCCAGAAAGGCATTGTGACACCTCATAGAAGTCACTTAACCTCACAGACCCACATCTTTTTTTATTCATTTTAGATAATGCCAGTCCAATGAACTTTCATGGCTCAAAGTCTTTATGATATAGAAAGAGTTGGGTTTCTTCTCTCTAGTTCAAAACCTGGTCAGCTATGAGAAGAATACAGTTTTGGTACCAGAATGTATAGTAATAATGGGGTTATGCAAATACTGCAGAAGCACAGTGGTCTTGGATTGCCTCTTACCTTGGAAAGATCTGACCATGCATCACCATACAAGCTCCCTCTCAGGCAGCCCACTTGTGATTCAGGAAGATTATTTGTCTACAATGAGTCTTTCCCACTGACATCCCTTCAGTGAGAAGAGCATGGCTTTAATATTGCAATGTGATTAGGTTAAATTCTTCTCCTTAAACAGTTGCTTGAGATTTTGGCTGCACATATGCATCACCTGAGGAACTTTAAAAAATATCAGTATCTAGTTCTCAGTCCCAGATTTTGATATTGGTCTGGGGTATGGTCAAGGCATTAATATTTTCACCCCCTCCCAGATGTTTCTAAATGCAACCAGATTTTAGAACCACTACTGAGGTGATTTAGTACAGTGATTCAAAAGCCTGGACTAAGATCCCTGTTAAAGATTCATATTAAAACAAAAGAGGAAGAAAGAAAGAAACCACCTGGGAAAAGGACCAAAGTAGAAATGAATGACTCAAGGAGGAAGGATTAGGCAGTTACTGAGACAATGTCCACTATCCTCATAAAGCAAGTGCTGAACAAATCCTGCTGGGGGGTAGCAATTCTGTGCAGGCAACTGACTCTCCAGGTTGGCTTCTGGCTTCATGAGAGCCCTGGGGACAGCAAAGGTAATCCTGTGCAGAGATGTGTCTGTTTTCCATCTGCCTCTCTGAGGTCCCTCCTTACACACTGCCTGGTATGGGGATTGCTAAGAGGGCACACTTTCTCCATTTGTCACACTGGGCTGGGCACATATGCTCAAGAACAACCTGGCTGCTGAAAACAGGAGCTGAGCCCCCCTGAGGACACTTTGATTTTGGTAGCCAGTAGACTTGACTCACGAGCAAATGATTGCATTTCCTAAGCCTGAGCTTTAATTGCCTTTCTTTGCAAAACAGACTCCTAGGCCATTTAAAAGAATTGATCTGGCGAAGGCATTTCTTTAGTCAAGGTATTACACTAAAAGTAGTTGCCTGAGAACAAAAGTGATAGGATTAGAAACTGACAAGCTCATGAACTCCAGAGCACTCAGAGAGGTACCTTATGTTATGTAGCACTTTGGAGTTTAACAAACATTCTGACATACTCTGTTGGGTTTGGTTCAGAGCATTTCCATGAGGCAGATAAAGCATTAACTATCTTTTGTTTGAACACAAGAACATGAAAGTTCAGAGTGGCTTAGGATCTGGTCCAAGGTGTCACAGCCATTATGATAGTTCTGGACTTATTTGTTCTCAGTTGAATGTCCTTGTTCTTCACCTGTTCTGCTTTGAATGGCAGGAGCTTGACCCCTGAAAGCCAAACTTCTGTGGAGGCTCTCACATCAGCTGAGTTCAGCCAGTGGAAGAAATGGGTGGGAGACTGGATGGAAGGAGGAAGCAGCTGGACCACCCTTCTTGCCTCAGATAGCTTCTAGTACAGGGGTCCTGTCTTTTCCCTTGCTGAACAAACCCATCTGGTGCCAGCTTAGGCTGGTTGACTCTGGTTCCCTAGTGCCTGAGTCATAGCTTGCTCGCCTACTCACTGTTTTTGTGTTTTCCTGCTGTTGCTAAGTGGCTTGTTTGGCTTCTCAGCAATTCCTTTACCTGAGTAACCAGCTCCCTGCATTAAAGTGCTCTGTGTTAAACACTCAAGAGAGTTCTGTTTACTGGCTAGACTCTGTATCAAGCAGGTCTGGCAGGAAACAGATGGTGCACTCAACAGGGGAACTGAAGGGAGTTGAATGAAGAGGTTGTTTACACAAATGTGGGCAGGTTGAAGGAAAGTAACAGGGCATGCATGGTGGGGAACTGTTAAGGACTTACCTTCTGTGCAAGGGCAATGGGAGAATGTTGTTATTACCAGAACCAGGTAAGAGCAACAGTCTTGGAAGAGAAACCTGAAGTGAGCTGTGGCTATAAGTAGAGGAACTTAGGAGCTGCTAAATTCACATCCTAAGAGGGAGCAAAATAAACATCTTTCTCTCCTCCCACCCTCCTATCTCCTGCTGGTGTCTCACTAACCAAAGCCAACTAAAAGCCAAGGGGTAAGGGTGATGCAGTCCATTGAAGTCACTCCCTAGGTTCACAGTCATGGCTAAGAAGTGAGAAAAGGTATGTGTGCATGTGCATGTGTGCTTGTGTGTGTGTGTTGAGAGAGGAGGAAATAAGCGGAGAGCAGCCAAATTGACTTTGACTAATATAGTCAATAAAATGTTGAGTCAGGACTAGTATCCTGATGTTCTAATTTCATGTCCCAAGTTTGTTCTACTTCACCAGGTTGATTAGACATAAGATAAATATGACACATAAATCTTTACCTTTATACTTATTTTTATTGCATAGAATGTGTTCAATATTTAGGCAATTCAGTCTTTTACCTGTTACTTTGGGATGTTAACACCCTCTCTGGGCATGGTGCCTTCTCAAGGAAGAGATACCTGATAGATCTCTTAAGAATAATCTCATTCCAATCAAGGAGATTTTAGGTAATTCTGATTTTTAGAATGTGTGTGTATGTATGTTGCTTTCATTGTTTGAAATGAGAAAATAGATTTATCATTTTAAAAATTGTACTATTTTATTTTCAGGTTTTATAAAAGGATGATTTTTAGGACAACTATGCCTTCAACTCCCAGCCTCATTTCTTGATTTTATATAATATTCTAGACTTTCTACAAATAGAGATTTTCAAATAGAGAACCTTGTTTTACACACAAGGAGACCCGAGCCCCTAAGGAAAGTAACCTATCCCAAGTCTCCCTGCTAGCTGAGGACAGAGCTGAGACTACACCCAGGTCTCCTGTGTCCCTTCAGCTCCACTGTCCTGCTCACAATGCAGACTGGTTTTGCCCTTGCAAAAACAGCACTCCCTGCTTTTTCCGCTGGAAGCTTTTGTTACACTAATAGCCCTTCAGGTAGAAAAAGCAAAGAGAGAGACAGGGAGGGGGGAGGGTGAGATGAAGTTGGCTGTGAGGCACAGAGGGGGTGACAACAGGAGGATAGAGGGGAGCACAGCTGTGAGAAGAGCTCACTGGAGGAGGATGAGGGCTCAGCAACCAACATATTGAATACATAAAAGTAAACACAGGATACAGTGATCCTCCATTGCTGTTCTCTGGGCAAATGCATATGAATTTGTTTTTACTAAAACTAACATCTGTGGAACCATGATGGGCTGGGTTTTTGCCAGATTCAAAGTGCTTTATTGGTTTCTGTACACTGTGAGGTCGCCCTCCCTCCATTCAGCAGTACAGACCTTTTATAGCCACAGGCTTTGTCTGGAGAGGAGTGCACAGTTGAATTGGATTGCTTAATGTTCTAGACTAGAGTTGATCTGGTAATTTCTAGGGAAATGTCAGGGAATGTTCCTTATAATTTCACTCAGGCGCATTTAAATACTTAGTATTTTTGTGTGTCTGAGAATTCAGTTTACCTTTAAGTGGTATAGCTGTGTGGCTGGGTCAGGTTGTCTTCTAAAGTGACAGAAAGCTCAGGTACAAAGCCCTAAGTAACAGGAGAAAATAAAATGTGGAGAAATGAGAAAAATCAATAAGCCCCATTGCCTGGTAAAGCTCTGCTCATAGCCACAACACTGTCCCCTCAATATTTAAAATCATGTCACTCAACAAAATATTTCAGCAGTTATGAGCTGAAGAAAAGAAAAATTGCCTAGTGGCAAATATAACCTCTTCTTTCCTTTTCCTTTTGTCTTCCCCTCCCATTAAGTAGGTGTCCCCACAATGTCCTGCTACTCTGATTCCCTGAAGCCTCTGGTCACAGGCAGCATTGTACGTAGACCCTCAAGCTTCAAATGACGCTCTTCTCAGCCCATCAATAACACCTCCATTCCTGAGGGCCCTGCATTTGCAAAAATGGCCTTTAAAATCCCACCCTGAAATTTTTTTTTCTAAACTTCTGGTCACTGAAAAAATCAAGGTGATTTTCTAATTTATACTAAGGTGTGAATGGCTTATGAAAGTTAGGTATTTTAGTCCTTTTAAGGATATTTGCAATTTAAAAAGTAGGCACTAATACTTTTCAGCCTGTGATGACCTCCCCAGGATAACATGCCTCTCACTAAGGATCTCCATCCCTCTCCAGAAGAGAAGAAGAAGAAACAAGAAGCTCCTGGTGCAGAGCCATCAGTTCTCATGCCATGGATGTGAAATGCCCAGGATGCTTTAAAATCACCATCATCATCAGCCATATACAAATTCAGTAGTTTGGTGTGTTGCCTGCTGCACTGTCCTCTGTCAGCCTACAGGAGGAAAGAGCAAGGCTGAAAAAGAATGCTCCTTCAGAAGGAAGCGGCTCTAAAGCACCCGAATCAAGGTGAGTGGGGAACCATCCCAATAAACACATTTTGGATTAAAAAAAAAAAAAACACTGAGAATGAAGCCAAGATGGCTTTTGGGTGATAGAAAAAGAATTGGCCTTGGAATAAAGGGTCCAGGTCCCAGATCTGCTACCTTCATCAGTGACTTTAAGCAAGTGACTTATACTCTCTTTTTAAAAATTCTTTATTTTATTGATTATGCTATTACAGTTGTCCCATTTTCCCCCTTCACTCGCCTCCACTCTGTCCACCCCCTCCCACCCACACTCCCCCCTTTAGTTCGTGTCCGTGTGTCATAAGTTCTTTAGTGTCTACATTTCTCATACTATTCTTGCCCTCCCCCTGTCTATTTTCTACCTATTGTCTATGCTACTTATTCTCTATATCTTTTTCCCCCTCTCTCCTCCTCCCACTTCCCTTTTGCTAACCTTCCATTTGATGACATTTTTTTTTTACTGTTCATATTTTTAATCTTCTTTTTCTTAGGTAAGTCCCTTTAACATTTCATATAATAAGGGCTTGGTGATGATGAACTCCTTTAACTTGACCTTATCTGAGATGCACTTTATCTGCCCTCCCATTCTAAATGAAAGCTTAGCTGGATAGAGCAATCTGGGATGTAGGTCCTTGCCTTTCATGACTTGGAATACTTCTTTCCAGCCCCTTCTTGCCTGTAAGGTCTCTTTTGAGAAATCAGCTGACAGTCTGGTGGGAACTCCTTTGTAGGTTACTGTCTCCTTGTCTCTTGCTGCTTCTAGGATTCTGTGCTTCATTTTAATCTTGGCTAATGTAATTATGATGTGCCTTGGCGTGTTCCTCCTTGGGTCCAACCTCTTTGGGACTCTCTGAGCTTCCTGGACTTCCTGGAAGTCTATTTCCCTTGCCAGATTGGGGGAAGTTCTCCTTCATTACGTATTCAAATAAGTGTTCCATTTCTTGCTCTTCCTCTTCCCCTTCTGGTACCCCTATAATTCGGATGTTGGATTGTTTAAAGGTGTCCTGGAGGTCCCTAAGCCTCTTCTCATTTTTTTGAATTCTTGTTTCTTCATTCTTTTCTGTTTGGTTGTTCCTTTCTTCCTTCTGGTCCACTCCATTGATTTGAGTCTCAGTTTTCTTCCCCTCACTATTGGTTCCCTTGGCGTTTTCCTTCATTTCTCTTATCGTAGCCTGCATTTGTTCATCTAATTTATGACCAAAGTCAACCAATTCTGTGAGCATTCTGATCACCAGTGCTTTGAACTGTGCATCTGATAGGTTAGCTATCTCTTGCTCACTTAAAAAAATTGGTTCTGGGGCTTTTAATTCTGTTTGCTCCATCTTTTTATTTTTTATTTTCCTTTGATCTGGTTGCGGCTGTTACGTAAGGGCGGTGGAGCCTTAGGTGTTCACCAGGGTGGGGCATCCCCGTCGCTGGGTTGTGACGTTGTATGTGGGGGCAGGTTCTGAGAGGGAGCAATGGCGCCTGGTCCGCTCTC
>PVIA01018852.1:0-11796 GCA_004024845.1 Tonatia bakeri | reverse complement strand
TGTCCCATAAGTTTTGGACTGTTGCATGTTCATTTTCATTTGTTTTCAGAAACTTTTTGATTTCTTTCTTGATCTCATTATTAACCCATTTATTGTTCAATAGCATGCTATTCAATTATCCATGAGTTTGAATGTTTTTCAATTTTATCCTTGAGGTTGGTTTCTCATTTCAAGGCTTTGTCTGAGAAAATGTTAGATAGATTTTGATTTTTCTTGAATTTGTTGATGCTTGTTTTGTGTCCTATCATGTGGTCTATCTTTGAAAATATTCCCTGTGCATTTGAAAAGAATGTATATTTTGTTTCTTTGGGATAAAGGTTCTAAATATTTCAGTTAAGTCCATTTGATCTAGGGCATTGTTCAATGCCACAATATCTTTGTTGATATTTTGTTTGGAAGATCTATCCATTTTTGACAGTGGGGTTTTAAAATCCCCTGTTATAATTGTGTTGCTGTCAATAGCTTTCTTGAAGTCCTTCAAGATTTTCCTTATATATTTGGGTCCCTCTATGTTGGGTACATACATATTTATAATATTTATGTCTTCTTCCCTTGAATATTATGAAATGTCCTTCTGTGTCTCTTTTTATGGCCCTTGTTTTGAAGTCAATGTCGTCTGATATGAGTATTGCTATCCTGGCTTTTTTTCCCTGTCCATTTGCTTGGAATGTTTTTTTCCAATCCTTCATGTTTAGTCTGTGTAGGATTTTTGTTCTGAGTTGGGTCTCTTGCAGGCAACATATGTGTAGGTCATGTTTTCTTATCCATTCGACTACCCTATGTCTTTTGATTGGGACATTTAATCTATTTACATTTAAGGTTATTACTGATAGGTACTTATTCATTGCCATTTTACTTCCTTTGTACCTGTGTTCCTCTCTCTCTCTCTCTTTTTCTTCATCTTCTTAAAGCAGTCCGTTTAGCATATCTTGCAGTGCTGGTTTGGTGGAGGTGTATTGTTTTAGCCTTCTTTTGTTTGGGAAGTTCTTTATTTTGCCTTCCAATTTAATTGAGAGTCTTGCTGAAAGAGGAATCTTGGTTGCAGGACTTTGTTTCTCATTACTTGGAATATATCTTGCCATTCTCTTCAGGCTTGTACTGTTTCCATTGAGAAGTCAGCTGCTAGTCATATGAGGGCTCCTTCTTATTCTCCCTTGACACCTTTAAGATTCTCTCTTAGTCTTTGAATTTTGCCATTTTAATTCTGATGTGTCTTGGAGTGGACCTCTTTGGGTTCCTCTTGATGGGGACCCTTTGTGCTTCCTGGGCTCATGTGACTTTTCCTCTAATTAAATTAGGGATGGTTTTCATCACATTTTCACAGATTTTCTATTCCTTGGTCCTGTTTTTCTCCTCTGGTATCTCTATTATACATTTATTATTATGTTTCTTGTTATCCTGAAGTTCCCTTAACCCCTCTTCATTCTTTTTGAGTCTTTTTTTCTTTTCTTGCTCTTTCTGGGAGTTTTTTTCTGCTTTGTCCTCCAGCTCACTGATTCAATCCTCGGCTTTATCTAGCCTACTTTTTATCCCTTTTACTGTGTTCTTCAATTCAGAAATTGTATTCTTCATTTCCTCTTGGCCTTTGTTGATTGTTTGTATATCCTCTTTCATGCTGATATAGTTTGCAGTAAGTTATTTATAGTTTCTCTGTAGTTTTTAGTAATTCACACTCACTGAGCTTCCTTATAACCATTGTTTTGAACTCAGTATCTGATAGTTGACTTGCCTCTATTTCATTTAGCACTCTTTCTGTGAATTCCTCCTTTACTTTTGATTGGGGGGCTGTTTCTTGTTATCCCATTATTGTGTGATTCTTCTTGTTGCTTCTGCTTCTTAAATTAATCTCTTTTGACTTCCTGATTTTGTGGTGTGAACTTCTATGGTTGGGGAACTGTGAGATTCAGTGAGGCAGTCTCCTTGATCTCCTTGCTCTTGGGATGCCCTTTATGCCATTTATGTTGGTTTTCTGCATCTATTTGCATTTTCATTGTAGTTGGATCTTACTTTGGTGAGTCCTTCCCTTGGGCTGGTTGATTGAGTGTCACTCCACCCACCACATCTTTGTGTTGTTGTGTAGGTGCTGCCAGAACAAAACCACAAAGCCCAGGAAACAAACACACACATGCAAAAATAACTCCCCCCCCTCGCAATCTCACTATCAACAGCAAATGAGCCAGTATTAATAAGGGTGTAAAGAGATTAGGACTATTATAAGAAAGGAGCTCAAATATGAGATGATCTAAAAAAATGATTTTGAGGGTAGAATGAGGATCATTACTAAGAGTTGGAAGTTGGAGCAAAGTGGAGAAAGTAAAATTTACATCATGAATAAAAAAGAGAATGAAGAATGTGGAATGGAATATGAGAAGGAAAGTGTATAGTGTTAGTTTTAAACAGAAGTTAAAATGACATAAAATAAAATAAAGTGAGAGAGAAAAAGAAAAAAAACTAAATGAATAATAAAAAATAGGAGCCAAATTGGAGAGAAAGATCCATCACAGCACTATGAACGACAAATGAGCTAAAATTAATACAGGTGGTATGGGAATAAGAAGGAAAAAAGAAACAAATAAAAGCTTAAGAGATGTCTAGGGGAATAGGAAGTGATTTTGAAGTGATGGAGGGAGAAGGAATACTAAGAGTGAGGACCAAAAACAAGGCTGAGACAGAGAAAAATTAAAATTTGAGATGAAAGGTAAAAGAAAAAAGAATAGAGAGGAGAATAAAGAAAAATAAAAGGACTAGATGAAAGATAAATAGAAGAAAAAAACAGGTTAAAACAGGGAAAAATAAAAAATTTCAGGTGAAAAAAAGAATAGAAGGGGGACCACTAATATTTGATATTTGAGATAGAAAATTAGTGATCCGTAGATAAAATTGAAAAAAATGCAATAACAACTACCATACCCAGAACTAACAAACAAGGATTGCTAAAGGTAGACAGAGAATGTGGGTATATTAAGAGTTGGGAAAAGGATATGAGATGATCATTGACTAACAAATTGGTTTTGTGTGTCTGGATGGGGACAAAATAGTAAGAGTGCAGAATGGGAACTAGTTGTAACAAGAGAGTAAACAAGATTTCAAATGAAAATAATGAGAGGAAAGAAGAGGATAAAATGGGGTAAAAGAAGGGAGGAGCAAAATATGAGAATTGAAAGAAACTTAGTACAGAATCTAGTGACTTAATATGCACAAACTTGCTGGACAAGAAATGAATGTTAAAAAACTATGCAGGGAATAAAATATCACAAATCATGGAGAAGACCACAGTGGATTTCATCTGGTAGCCTCTACTATTTATCATTGTTTTTTTCTGTCTGAATCTGCCATTGGTGATGTCAGATGTTGACCTCATTTGACCTTAGGCAACCAGTTGAGGACTTCCAGGGATCTACTCTCTTTGGCTGACTCCTTCAGTTAATCTAGTCACTCTGCACTCAGCAATCAGGTTTAAGCACAGTAGGGCAGGGCAGAGTCCCTCCTGGGCTTAGGGCTATTGTTTCCTCTCAGGCTGCTACTGCTTGGAGGGGAGTGGTCTGCCTGAGCAGGATGGCTGCTGATGTATAGGAGATGACTCAACACTGGGAACCCAGTGTCTACTCACTCAGGTCTCTCCCCAAAGTTTCTGTCTCCAGTCTCTCCTCAGGCATCTCTAGCCTGCTCTTTCCCCACCTTTGCCAGAGCCCTGGGTATATGGCTGCAAATGAAAATTTGTGTGTTGGCCCTTGAAATGGCTCTTTGCATCTTCAGCCACCTCTGGCAGATAACAACCCTGCCACTTTTCACCACTGTTTTTTATCTGTATACTTTTGGGGCTGTGGTGCTCTAGGCTGGGAATGCCAGTTTAAGGTCTAGACCCCATTCTTCTCAGGGGGATCCAACTGACTGCTTAATTATCCCTCTGGTACAGCTGCCTGTGGACACCCAGCCAGCCCTCTCAAGTCTCTACCATGCTCCTTACCAGACAGGTTGTGCTGAAGCTGATTCTTCTTCCTGTCTGAGGTTATAAGGCTTCTCTCTTGCTATTGCTCAGTTGTTCATTTCAGATGATTTCTCCACAATATAATTGTAATTCCAGATTGTTCCTGGGAGGAGGTTAGTATGACTTCCATTTACTCCTCTGCCATCTTTTTCCCCTTCTAGTATTCATGGTTTTGACCTTCTTTTTTCTTAACTAAAGCCTTTTAATATTTTATACAATAAAGGCTTGGTGATGATGAAATCCTTTAGCTTTACCTTATCTAGGAAGCATTTTATCTGCCCTTCCATTCTAAATAATAGCTTTGCTGAATAGAGTAATCTAGGTTGTAGGTTCTTGCTTCTTGTCACTTTGTATACTTCTTGCCTGCAAAGTTTCTTTTGAGAAGTCAGCTGATAGTCTTATGTGGACTCCCTTGTAGGTAACTCTGTGCCTCTGTGCTTTTCTCTTGCTGCTTTTAAGAATCTCTATTTAGGATCTCCAGCCAAGATAGAGATGTAGGTAGACACACTGTGCCTCTTTGCACAACCAAAATAAAGACAACAAAAATTTAGAAGCAAAAAAAAAAAAACCATAATTGACAGAACATTGAACTGTATGGTAGTTTGACAACCAAGGAGTTAAAATAAACATGTTCATCCAGACCGGTAGGAGGGGTGGAGTTCGGTGGCCAGTAGGAGAGGGGTCGCAATGAAAAACAGTGGTGACTTGTGGATCCTGGGCATGCAAGGCAGCAGCTGATGGCCCCAAGTGCACAAGATGGCAGCGGGTAGATCCTGGATGCACAGGTGGCAGCTGGCAGACTCCAGACATGGGGTGGCAGTGGGAAGACCAAGTGAGGCGTGCAAGGTGGCTGGCTGGGTCACACATTTGCATGCAGATAAATCAGGTGGAACTAGGAGGGGAGACAGACCGCACAACCCAGGGCTCCAGCATAGGAAAATAAAGCCTCAAAACACCAACTGAAAATGCCTATCGGGGTTGAGGTGCCAGGAGAGACTCCCAGCCTCACAGGAGAGTTTGTGGGAGAGACCCACAGGGTCCTAGAACATACACAAGCCCTCCCACATGGAAATCAGCACCAGAAAGGCCCAGTTTGCTTGGGGAAAGTGGCAGAAGGGACTGAAATCCAACAGATAGTGGAGCAAGTGCTATTGTTCCCTCTCTGACCCTTCCTCCACATACAACATCACAACCCAGCCACTGTGTTGCCCTGCCCTGGTGAACACCCAAGGCTCCACCCCTCTCTACATAATAGGCGCAGCAAGATAAAAACAAAACAAAACAAAACAAAAAACGGTCCAAATGGAAGAACACATCAAAGCTCCAGAGCAAATACAACTGAGCAATGAAGAGATAGCCAGCCTATCAGATGCACAGTTCAAAGCACTGGTGATCAGGATGCTCACAGAATTGGTTGAATTTGGTCACAAATTATATGAAAAAGTGAAGGCTATGCTAAGTGAAATAAAGAAAAATGTACAGGGAACCAGTAGTGATGGAAAAGAAACTGGGACTCAAATCAATGGAGTGGGCCAGAAGGAAGAAAGAAACAACCAAACGGAAAAGAATGAAGACATAAGAATTCAAAAGAATGAGGAGAGGCTGAGGAACCTCCAGGACATCGTTAAAGGTCCCAATATCCAAATTATAGGGGTACCAGAGGGGGAAGAGGAAGAGCAACAAGTGGAAAAGTTATGTGAACAAATAATAAAGAACTTCCCCAATCTGGAAAAGGAAATAGACTTCCAGGAAGTCCAGGAAGCTCGGAAAGTCCCAAAGAAGTTGGGCCCAAGGAGGAACACACCAAGGCACATCATCATTACACTACCCAAGATTAAAGATAAAGATAGAATATTAAAAACAGCAAGACAAAATGAGATAGTTATGTACAAAGGAGTTCCCATCAGATTGTCAGCTGATTTCTCAAAAGAAACCTTGCAGGCAAGAAGGATCTGGAAAGAAGTATTCCAAGTCATGGAAGGCAAGGACCTACATCCAAGATTGCTCTATCCAGCAAAGCTTTCATTGAGAATGGGAGGGCAGATAAAGTGCTTCTCAGATAAGGTCAAGTTAAAGGAGTCCATCATCACCAAGCCCTTATTCTATGAAATGTTAAAAGGATTTGTCTAAGAAAAAGGAGATAAAAAACATGAATAGTAAAATGACAGCAAGCTCACAATTATTAACAACCACACCTAAAACAAAAACAAAAATAAACTAAGCAAACAACTAGAACAGGAGCAGAACCACAGAAATGGAGATCACATGGAGGGTTATCAACAGGGGAGTGGGAAGAGGAGAGAGGGGGAAAAGGTATGGAGAATAAGTAGCATACATGCTAGGTAGAAAATAGACAGGGGAAGGGCAAGAATAGTATGGGAAATGTCAAAGCTAAAGAACTTATGACACATGGATATGAACTAAAAGGGGGGATGTGGGTGGGAGAGGGTGTGGAAGGGAATGAAGGTGGGAAAATGGGACAATTATAATAGCATAATCAGTAAAATATATTAAAATATCTATTTATTTTTAACATTTGACATTTTAATTATGATGTGTTTTGGTGTGGTCTTTTTTGAGTCCAACTTGTTTGGGACTCCTTGTGCTTCCTGGAATTGTATGTTTCTTTCCTTTGCCAAACTAGAATGTTTTCTTTCATTATTTTTTTGAGTAAGTTTTCAATTTTTTGCTCTTCCTCTTCTCCTTCTGGCATCCCTATGATTTTGATATTAACCCTTTTGGAGATGTCCCAGGGTCTTCCTAAACTCTTTTTTTCTTGTTCATTTTTTTTTAATTCTTATTTCTTCATTTTGTTCTGGTTGAATGTATTTCTTCCTTATGTTCCAAATGATTGATTTGAATACAGCTTCCTTCCCTTCAATGTTGGTTTCCTGTGTATTTTTCTTTATTTCCCTTAGTATAGCCTTCATGTCTTCCCTTATGCTTTTGCTGTATTCAACAAGCTCTTTGGGCATTCTGACCACCAGTGTTTTGAACTCTGCATATGGTAGGTTGGCTATCTCCACATCAGTTTTCCTGGTGTTCTGTTCTGTTCTGTTCCTTCATTTGGGCAGTATTTCTTTGTCTCCTCATTTTTGCAGCCTCCCTGTGTCTGTGTACTAGGTAGAGCCACTTTGATTCCCTGTTTTAGCACACCTGTTAAGTCATATGGAACAGAGCCTTGGGTGTTCACTGGGGGTGCGGTGGCAACCTGCTTCACTGCTTTGTGGCTTCTTGTGTGTGGGGTCTTCGGTTCAATATAGAGGCATGGCATAGGAAGACATGCTTAACTTCATTGCACAACCATGAGAAAGAACACAAACAACTTAAAAAAAAAACACCTAGAACTGCCAGAAAATCACCCAGATATTCTGTGCAGAAAAACTGACAACTGAGCATATCTTCATGATTTTAATCTAAAGAGCATTGAGAAGTTATCAGCTCTCCTCTTCCTCCTCCTCTTCCTCCTCCTCCTTCTTCTTCTTCTTCTCCTTCTCCTTCTCCTTCTCCTCCTCCTTCTCCTCCTTCTCTCTTTTTCTCTCTCTCTCTATTATCCTCCAGGACCCCTTCTGCTGATGCCATAGACAGCCAAAGTCAAAAGGTAGCAAAGGGGAGTAGAAAGGACAGGTTTTGAAAGGATTAAAATTTGTTCATATGCTCACTGGTAGCTTCTCATCATTTTATTTTTTAAAAATATTGGAAAAAATCTTGGTTTACGCAAAAGTGTATTGAAATGAGGGAATTTGGGGAACATCTGGTGGCAGTGACTATTTTTACTGAGTAAGGAAGAATTTGGGAGCCCATGGGGACCACAGCAGGGGCTGAGCTGGGAAAAGCTTAGGGTTCTGACCTCCATCAGCATTTCTGCCACTCCCCCCAGCACATGCCAGTCCCCATCTAGTGGCCCTTCTGCCCACCTTCCCCTTCTTCCCTGGCCCCCTTCCTGCAATTTTCACTCTTTTTAAGAGAAACCATGGCTATAGGACACACAGGTTTAAAAATTGTATTTCCTTCCTTTAAAAGAAAAACTCTCTGGAAAATGTAAAATAATTGACAATGAGAGACAAGGAAAATATATTATATTGTCACTGTCATGCCCCCTGCACCTGTGTCTTGATTCGTTTTGGGTTCTGGACATATGAAATGCTGCTGCTTTTTCCTCTCCTGCTTTCTTCTCCTTTTCCTTGTCTGCTTCCTCCTTGGTTTGGAGACTAATTGATTGTACTAAGATAAAAAACCTTAAATAATGGAGAAGCTGTCTTTTGGGAGTTTTACATCCACCTGTGTAACCACAGAAAGAAGCCAGACTGTGGTATGAAATAAGCATGGGGTGGAATTCTGGGTTGTATTTGCCATTTGAATTATGGGTTGTATTTGCCATTTATTGCTATGTGATTCTGAGTAAGTCACTTGACCTCTCCAAATTGTGTTCTCTTTTGTAAGATAGAGATAATAATAGCAATTGTAAAGTTGTTTACTTAAGTAAAAGACCATATGGCAATACTTGAGTGTAGTAGATACTTTATTAGGAGCAGTGTTAATAAAAATGATTATAATTTGTCTATATTTAGACATATTAGAATGGATATGAGACATGTATATAGATCTACTTCATTTTTTAAAAAAATTTCAGTTATAGTTGACATATAATATTATATTAGTTGTAAGAATACAACACAGTGATTAGACATTGGTGTAACTTATAAAGTGATCACCCTAATAAATCTAGTACCATCCTGACAGTATTTATAGTTATTATGATATTACTGATTATATTTCTCATGGTAAACTAGTATATTTGTGTTTTGTCATCAAATGAGTATGAAAAATCTTGTATTCATTGTTCTTAGATTCAGAATGTGAGAAAAGTATTGAAAGCTTGTAGCAGGAATGTTTGGTGTTTCCTAAGTGTGCTGAAGTCGAAAACATGCTGAGTTCCTGCTTTATACCCTGCCACCTCCAGAATTTGATAATTTAAAAATTATACTCTATCAAGGTATCAATGAGAAATATGAATCTGCATGTCCTAGATTGAAATTAGAGGAAAGGAGACTGGCACAATATATCTTTCAGGCCTGAATTCTCTGGGACACTATTTGCCATTGCCCATGGTCTGGTTCCCCATGAGCTTTCGTCAGCTCTGCCAATGTCGAAGTTAGCTGATGAGCTGGACTCCTATTGGTTTTCTTCCAGCCCTTTCCTCATTTCTTATAAAGGACTATTTAAAACACAAATCCTGATCTCTTACTTGGACCCATTTTTAGATGCTAAAATAAAGAAAATTAAAGGTACTAGGACTGGGTATGTTTCTGTCATGCACACCAAATTGCAAGGGTGTTCATAGCTCTTGTGTAGGAATATCTTTACTGTATTTAATCATAGG
Organism: Tonatia bakeri; assembly: GCA_004024845.1. Taxonomy (NCBI): domain Eukaryota; kingdom Metazoa; phylum Chordata; class Mammalia; order Chiroptera; family Phyllostomidae; genus Tonatia; species Tonatia bakeri. The sequence goes on along the minus strand of PVIA01018852.1, from coordinate 2,425 downwards.
AAAACTTCACAGGGATGCTTAGTAACCTAAGCTCTTTTTATCCAGTGACAATAATACAAAAAAATATTTCACTTGGAGTAACAAATGAGATTATTCTATCAAGACACTTTTGCTGAGCCTATACTTGAGAAGAAAATAACTACCCTTCTAGTCCAAATTATAAATTTTGTATTAGAAATTTTTATAATTTTCTCTGTTAATAATTTCTCTGTATGTCCACATACCTTGCAGAGGTAATTCCCATGGTCCTTGCTGATTGGGCATGTGACTTGCCACCTTGACCAAAGACAATTAGATCAAGTGTAATCTCTACTCAATTTCAGCCAATCAGATTCCCTGTCTTTGGGATTAAATTTGGGTTTCTGAGAGCTACATTGTGCCTGTTGAGCATTTAAAGAGAAGTAAAGTCAGCAATAGGGACTTTGTGTTTGCTTTTGTGCCAAGAAGTGGAGAGAACTGATTAAGAGAGATAAAAAGACTTGTAGAGACAGAGATAGAAATGACAGAGAGAGGTTCCTAGTCTACTCAGGATAATCATGACAGCAGAGGTACTGAACATTTGTAAAAACCTATGAGGATAAAATAAAAGAAGGCTATGCATTGTTAGATAGCCCAGGAAAAGTTCTCCTTCAGTCCAAGGACCAGGTTACAACAGGAAATGCAGCCAGAACAAATCAGAACCAAATGCAGCGAGAAGGAAAAGCTGTAATTTCAAATGAAATTACCAGCTGTATTTTTCAGTTGCTACATGAAGCAGGTAAGAAAATTGTTTTCACCAGAAAATGTGAGGAGACAGCATTGATTGTACCTTAGTGTGAAATTATTCTAAGAATGGGTTTATGGAAGAATAGCACCTGGTTATTTCCTAGTGTTAAGGAAGCATACAAGTTTTAACCACCCAAAGTGGTGATATTTTCAAGGGGGTGTCAATAATGATCCACAATGGTCCGAGGAGCAGCACATTGCTGCAAAATTTTGCTTTTCTGAACTTGTAGGCCAAACTGAAGGGTATGTCATGAGTCATGCAATACAGGCTATTTTTAAAAAGATTTTATTTATTTATTTGTTTTAGAGAGAAGGGAAGGGAGGGAGAAACACAGGGAGAGAAACATCGATATGCAAGAGAAACATTGATTGTTTGCCTCTTGCACGGCCCTAACTACAGACCCTTAACCCAGAAATGTGATGACTAAGAATTGAACTGGGGACCTTTTGGTTCACAGGCCAGTGCTCAATCCACTGAACCAACCCAGCCAGGGCATACACAGGCTATTTTTGAAATATTAAAGAAATCCTGATTGCCCCAGGACTGTACACTGGTGAATACGAAGATTGAGTTTGGTGTTGATGTCACCACCAAAAAAAGTTGTTCCTTCTGATGTTATTGATAATGATTCCTGAAGACTTTGGTTATCAGATCAAAGCCAACAGAAAGGCAAACAATCATATTGTGACCTCAAGAATGTAACTCCTGAAAGGCTCCAGATGGTAAAGGAAAATTTTGAGTGGGTTGCAGGAAGAGTAGAGTTGCTTCTAAAACCAGAAAGTTGATACAGTGTTGTAGAATTGATGGGCTCAACCTCTGATCTCAGTCCTGTGCAAACTAAAGAAGGCTTGTGGAAATGTTGGCATCCATGTGAATTCTGGGTAACCTTTGTCCATAAAGGACAGATAAAACTCTGAGGGTTAAAGCTGAGTATGAAGGAGACTACATTCTTACTCTATTTGTGGCAGCAGCAGGCAGAAGTAATGGTTTAAGGCCATCGATATCTGGTAACATTGCATATCCAGTTATCAGCTGTCCTCCCCTCAGTCCAGACTGGGGAGCTCAGAATGTGTGATCTTCTCTTTGGCTACCCAATGGTCTTGGCTGTTCAACTATACTTTCTCCAGGATGGCCAGCTGTGTTTGCTGCTCAGATATTTGTGAGGGCCAAACTACAAGTGAGTATAATGAACACATGGATTTCCTTGAAGCAGGCTGGTAAAAGAATCAGAGAGGGTAATTTTTTTTAAAGGAGAAAAACAATACATTTTTAGACTAGCTGAAGAAAAAAATCAAGCAAGATAAAAAGATTTTTAAATCAATAAGAGGAAACAAAACATTTATTAGTGAAAAATGTATGTATGACAAACAGAATGCAGAATAACAACTACATGCAGACAAAAACAGAGATGAGAAACCACTTTAAGAGAGACTAAGAGCAAAACCTTGGTTTTCCCACTGTGGAAAACAGTATGGAACTTCCTCAGAAAATTAAAAATGGATCTGCCTTTCGACCCAGCAACTCCACTGCTGGGACTATGTCCTAAGAATCCTAAAACACCAATCCAAAAGAACCTTTGCACCCCCATGTTCATAGCAGCACAATTTACAATAGCTAAGTGCTGGAAGCAACCTAGATGCCCATCAGTAAATGAATGGA
>PVIA01018851.1:0-11798 GCA_004024845.1 Tonatia bakeri | reverse complement strand
AGAACAGTATAGGAAATGTAGGAGCCTAAGGACTTATATACAAGTTCATGACCAATGGACATGAACGGAAGGTGGGGAATGGGGTGGAGGGGGCATGCACAAGGTGGAGGGGAATAAAGGGAAAATTGGACAACTGTGATAGCATAATCAATAAAATATATTTTTAAAAGAAGTACAAATGGTAGTTACAGAATAGTCATAGGGATTTAAAGTATAGCATAGGAAATAGAGTAACCAAAGAGCATCTATACTTGACCAATGGTCATGGACAATGGTGTGGGGATTTCCTGAGGGTGCTGAGTGGGACTGTGTAGAGGGAGAAAAATTGGGAAAACTGTAATAGTATAATCAATAAAATATTATTTAAAAAATTGAACAAGATTCCAGTATTACATATTACCACTGGTGTAATTGTGTTCGAGTAAATCTGGATGGCTACAACCTGTAGCTCAACTCTGCTGGCACAGCATGGAAATCATTTCAATGGAAGAATTGTTGTGATCCTTTTGTTGCCTCCTCAAAAGCTAAAATGGTGGACAGCAGTAACATCTAATAACACCTCTATTTCCTACTTGAGGCAGATTCAATGGGTAAAAACATCTGCATTTGCAGAAAGTATGAAAATCTAAGACTAATAACTGATAACTTGTTAGAAATAATCTTGTTAACAAGATGAACCAATAAAAATCTAATCAAGGACTTCCAGTCAAAATGAAGGCATAGGTAGACATGCTTTGCCTTCTCACACAATCACGAAAAGAATTACAACTATATCTTAAAATAAATAACACCCAGAAATGTCATAAAATTGAGTTGTATGGAAGTCCAACAATCAAGGATTTAAAGAAACCACATTCATCCCAGCAGGTAAGATGGGCAGAGTCACGGAGGTGGGTGGAGAGGCACAAAGGCATGGTGTGGTGCAGAGAGGTGGTAGCAGCAATGGAACAGGCAGTCCCACACTCACATGTGGTGGATAAAAATCAGGAGGGATACTGTTGGAGAGAGTGATCCCAGCCCCAGGCCAGACCACCCAGGCCATGAAGATAGATCCTCATAACTCCTGACTGTAAAAATCAGTGGGGATAGGGGCAGTGAAAGAAACTGCAGAATTTTCATGAGAATCTATTTAAAGGGCCCACATGGACTTAGAACATATGTAAGTACACCCACTCTGGGATTTACCACCAGGGTAACAGCTAGAAGGGTGCTAGTTGCATATGGGAAGTGGGTGAAATGACTAGAAACAGTGCAAGAACTGAGAAAATCCCCAAAAGCCAAGCAGCAGCATTTCCTCCTCTCCAAGCCATCCTCTCACACAGAAACACAAAGCTGGAAAACAGGTTGCTCCTCCCTGGTGATTACCTAAGTTTCCATCCCACACAATTTACAAGTGCCTTTTCTACAATTGGCCACACTACTAAGATAGGGAGTCAAAGCAACTCCACCTAATACATGGAAACAAATACAGGGAGACTGTCAAATTGAAGAGACAAAGAAATATGGCCCAAATGAAAAAACAAAACAAAACCCCAGAAAAAGAACTAACCGAAATGGGGATAGTCAACCTATCAGATGCCGAGTTCAAAATACTGGTTATCAGGATGCTCAAAGAACTCATGGAGTACAGAAAAAACATGAAGGAAGAAATGAAGGTTACACAAGTGAAATAAAGAAAAATCTACAGCAAACCAACAGTGGAGGAGATGAAGCAGAGATTCAACTCAACAATTTGGAACACAAGGAAGGAAAAAACATTCAATCAGAACAGCAGGAAGAAAAAAGAATTCAAAAAAAGATGAGGAAAGGCTTAGGAACCTCTGGGACCTCTTTAAACATACCAACATCCAAATCAAAGGGATGCCAGAAAGAAAAAAGGAAAAACAAGAAATTGAAAACTTTTGAAAAAATAATGAAAGAAAACTTCCTTAATTTGATGGAGGAAATAAACATGCAAGTTCAAGAAGCACAGAGACTTCCAAACAAGTTGGACCCAAAGGGGAACATACCAAGGCATCATAATTAAAATGTCAAAGGATAAAGATAAAGAGAGATTCTGAAAAGCAGAGCATTACCTCCAAAGGAGTTCCCATAAGACTAACAGCTCATTTCTCAAAAGAAACTTTGCAGGCTAGAGGACTTGGCAAGAAGTATTCAAAGTGATGAAAAGCAAGGACCAACAACCTAGAGTACTTTATCCAGAAAACTATCATTTAGAATTGAAGGGCAGATAAAGTGCTTCCCAGACAAGGTAAAGCTGAAGGAGTTCATCATTACCAAAACTTTATTACATGAAATGTTAAAGGGACTTATTAAGAAAAAAAAGATCAAAACTATGAACATTAAAAGGGCAAAATATTCACAACTACCAACAACTGAATCTAAAAAACAAACTAAGCAAACAACCAGAACAGGAACAGGATCACAGATGTAGAGATCATTGAGAGGGTTATCAGTTGGGAGGGGGAAGGGGAAGAATAGGTGGAAAGGTGCAGAGAATAAGAAGAATAATTGGTAACTACAAAATAGACAAGGGGGTGTCAAGAATAGTATAGGAATTGGAGAAGTCAAAGAACTTATATGCAGGATCGTGGATATGAACTAAGAGGGAGCTTGCTGGAGAGAATGGGGGTACTGGGCCGAGGGGCATGAAGGAGTAAAAATTGGGACAACAGTAATAGCATAATCAATAAAATATATTTTTAAATAAAAATAAATCTAATGCAGTTTTTATTCATCTAAGACTAATTTTCTAATTAGAAACTATAATAGGAAAAACACCATTCATAACACCAAAAGCTATAATACACCTCAGTGTAAATCTAACAGGAAATATGAAAGAACTATATTTTTTAAACTGTTAGGTTTTCCTGAAGGACATAAAAGAATACAGAGCTATGCCACATTCATGGATGACAAAACAACTTTATAAAGGTATTAATTCTCCATCAGATTACTCAGCAATTTAGTAATCTCACCCAACAGAATTATCATAGAATTTGACAAGATGACTCTAAAATTCACCTGGAAGAGGAAAAGCACAGAAATAATCTAGAAAACCATGAACTGTCAACCCCTAAGAGAGACTCCTGTGGTTAAATGGACCCAAGTTCACAACCACAGTCTAGCAGCCATTGTTTACAGAGGCCTCTCACACTTACTGCATATAAGGAAAAAGCCATAGGCTGGGCTGTTAGCCTGTTCACTGAGCTCTGCCATCTAAGCCAATCCTTATAAAGAAGCTCCTGGTACTGTATTTTGACCAATGTGACTGAGACCATTTCCATCCCACTGGAGCTGTGCAGCCATATCCTCATTTGCATCTTTACCCAAACAATCAAATCAGCTCCACAACATCCAATCAGAGTGTATGATTCCAACCAATCAAAATAGTGCTATTCGGATCAATCAAACTGTGAAAATTTAGGGTCCTTATTTGCATAGAAAGGGACCAATGAGAGACCAGGGACAAACAACCTCTCTACAGAAGCCAGTTTCCCCTTTGTCCCACTGGAGTGCACTACTGAAGACGTTCACTAGCTTGAGCTGTTTCACTGGAGCTACTTCACTTGGGCCATTTCACTTGAAAAAAATTTCTCTCTTCACCACACCCCAGACCAGGACTCTTGTTAGTATTGAATTTGCGGCAACAATCTTTAGCCAACATTAAATGGTGGTATCTGAAGTGACATCCCAACCTCACCTCTGATACCACCCTGAAACCAATGCATCAGCACCTACACAAGCACCTTGAGCTCAGCTGTTTTCCCTGGTGGTACTGTAAGGTCTCAGATAAATCCTCTAAGATCGACAATCTCCCACACTTTCAACTAAGGTCTCAGAGACTTTATTCAGTCTAGGTAGGGGAGCCATATCCAGTAATGGTCTCAGACCATGTTGGACCAAGAGGGACCCTACCCGTGATTTATGTTTGGTACCAGGGAAGGGACCCTTCCACTCTAGGGAAGGGCTCCTCCCACTCTGGGGAGGGACTCCCCAGATACTTCTAAAGGACACCTTCATAAAAAGGAGGTACAATGGATAACCCATGCCCTAATAATTCTCATGGAAGCCAGTCCCTTTTCTATTTTAAATGGCATTTTAGGCCTCTTTTTCCCTTCCCCATCCTCTCTATCTCATGGTGGGGAGGCAGGTAACAGCTATTTTGTGTTTGGGATCTGCCTCCAGTACCACCTTTTTTTCTCTCCCTCTCTGGGAAAGTCTGACCCCTTTAAATTCAAGCCTTCTGCAGCCTCTCTCTTTGATTTCTGAAATTTCCAACTTCATTGTGTGCATTTTCTTTCCATATTCTTTTATTTGTGTTTGTCAACAAGTTTACCTTAAGGATCTCAAACTTTTCAGACACAATGGATTGTATTCTTTGATTATAAATTGATTTTTAAAAAACAGCTTTAAAGAAATTTTTACAATATAAAAAACATTGGCCATCTGAGCAAAATATTAACTTAGTCCATCTGCTGAAAGCATAATTTGGATCATTTTTCTTTTTGTATTATTTTACCTAGGACACAAAAGCTAGCACTTTTTAGTTAAAAGCTAGGAGATCTGTGTCTATGTTTATTTGCATATTTATTTCTATGTATGTGTGTTACATAAATGGTATGTAGATATGGTACAGATATGGTTACAGATATGGTGTATTTCTGTTCTGGTTAGTATTGCTAAAATTGGTTTGAAATTTCAAAAATAGGTTATAAAAGAACCTTATTGAATGGGCTTAAAATAAATGAATGCTGACATGAATTATAGTAATAACAGAAATTAACACAATTGTTTTTAAGTGCACATGATCTAGGATCAATCTTCAGTGAATAAAAGCTAGTTTAAGGTTGCTGGCTTAATTAAAGCAGGCAAATATTTAGAGATAATGGCTAATCACTTTCCAGTCTTGTGAAACCTTCAGGAAATTAGCTAAAATTGTTTACTAAAAGTTACTTAAAATTGATTGTGGAAATAAATGGGATAAAGGTTTCTAGGTGAACTTCTGGCAGTTTCCAAAGTCCTTTGGTTCCTTGAAACCTTCAATTCTGCTATTAAGATCCAGATACACTCATATCCTAGTACTCATTGGCTTCAGAACTCGTGAAACATTGTACTGGTCGCAAGCACTCAGCACTTACTCCAGACTCATTGCACTTGCTAGAACTTGTATGAGTCACAACGCCGCCCTGCAAGACAAAATATTTCATTGTTCGGTACTCATCAGTTTTGGCACTCATCATGAGTTCTGGAACAAATAAACAAGTACCAAGGTATTACTGTACTTATGATAAAGCCTGATTAGGATGTTACAGTGACTGAAGATCATTGCATATAGAGAATACAATATGTGTGTTTGGTAAAAGAAGATATGAGAAAAGGAAATACATTTTGTTCAAGGAAAAGAGAGTGATTTTGTCCTAAAGTAAAATAATTGTTCTCGAATAAGAAAGGATAAAGAACAAAAGCCGAAAGTTCTATGAAAATTGCAGGTTTGGCCCTGGCTGGTGTGGCTCAGTGGACTCAGCATTGGCCTGCAAACCAAAGAGTTGCCGGTTCGATTACCAGTCAGGGCACATGCCTAGGTTGCAGGCCAGGTCCCCAACAAGGGGCACATTAGAGGCAACGGCACATTGATACATTGATGTTTCTCTCCCTCTTTCTCCCTGCCTGCTCCTCTCTAAAATAAATAAATAAAACATTTTTTAAAAAGAAAATTGCAAGTTTGCGTGTGTTGCAGAACGTTAATAGAGACAAAAAAAAACCTTAAAAAAGAAATCTTATGTATGGTCAAACTAACAAATTTAGAAGATTTACTTAAGTTAATTTTCAAAATATGCTGATACAGAATTGGAATTTGGGTTTCTCTCTGTTAGATTGACATATGTTCCTGTATTACTGATGTGCTCTTGGTAAGAAATTATAAAAGGAAAAACAAAGATTTATGTTTATTTAAAATTATTTCCTGTGCTCTACATCAATCAAATATTTGATTGCTTAGGTAAACCAAACCTTCTTAATTTTGAAAGGGTTTTTTGCTTCTAAGCATTTAAATTTCTGTAGTTGCTTGTGAAGTCTTTGTCACTATAATTAAATGGATAAAGTAAGGGAATCTCTACAAAAGGGAGAAATAAAACTAGTTAGGCCTCTTAGAGGTTTAGAAAGTGATTATTATCCAGTTGGCCTACTTTTCAAGGATAAAAATGTCCTAGTGATGGTTTGTATGTATTCTCATTGGGTAGAAGCATTCCCATGTTGAAAAGCTACAGCCACAACAGCTATAAAAATACTTTGAGAAAGAATTTTCCCTACTTTGCAATTGGGGTACCCAGTTTACAAGACAAATTCTACACCAGGTATGCAAGACCTGGCCAATGTTGCAGCATCCCTATTGCATTTATAATCCCCAGTCCTTTGGTTTTAAAGAACCAAAAAGTAGTTAAAATTTAATTGGAAAAAATTGTTGAACCTTTTAATCTACCTTGGACTAAAGCCTTTCCCTTGGTATTGCTTAGCTTAAGATCCACTCCCTTTGATAAACATTGATTGTTCCTTTTAAAATCATTATCAGAAGACCTACGAGGCTAGATCAAGGAATGTATTAAGGAGACCTTCTGACTTGTTGCAAAGAATTTATAAAAAGCTCATGAAGTTAATTTAAAACTTATAGAACAATCTTTTCATAGTACACTCCCAGGAGATGAAGGCATCAGACATCAAGACCTACAACCTGGCTATATGGTCCACATTGAAAATGATATCTCCACAAGGATTCCTCCCAGACTCTCTGAAAGAGACCATACTGGGGATTAAAAGCTAATCCCTGTGCTGCAAAATTAAAAGGATTTATGTTTCTCATTTTAAAAAGGTTCTCACACTTACACCTCATTCACCTGACTGAATATCCCAGCCTATCAAAGACTTCAAATTAAAGTTATCCAGAGCTGGTCAGACAAAAAGCAGATGGCCCTAAAGTTGACAGCTTTTCCCAGGATCCAGGACTGGCCCAGAAAAATTAACTCCTGCTATTTTATTTCATAATGTTGTCATAATGATTACATTCTTGGGTACATTAGTAAAATTAATTTTTTGCAACAATCCAGTCCCCTTCCCTGTGTTTTAGATTGCATTTTCTAGTTATTCCATATAATTGCCTTCTGACTATATGGTACTTCCTGGTTTTTGCTGTTTTAAACCTTGTAAGTGGGAAATCTCAGCATAGAAATATTCTAATTCAATGCTTTCAATCTTTAGACTGCTCAGCGAACGTGTCTGAATGCTGGATTGCCATCCAATGCCTGCCTCTACCTCTGGTAAACTGCTGATCCTATAGTTATTCCTGTTGGCTGCTTCTCCACCACATCTAACTTTACCGTCGATTTTACAAAACCCTCCTCTGTAAAGCCACTGTGGCATGAAACAAACTGATTCAGCCAACAAAGTTGACATTCCAATATTTTACACACCACCTAAATGAGAAAAATTAATTGTTAAGGACTTAATAATTTTGTAGCTTAAGGATAAGTTGTAGCCTCATTTTTCTCTTGTATAAGGAGCTGTTTGGGCCTGTATGTGTTTGGGACCTTGTTTCTGACTAGTCTATGAAGTCAAATCTGTATTTCGCAGTAGAATAAAGTGCTGGCTGGTTTTTATGAAAAGTATATTACTTCAGATGTGAATCATTCTTTTACCTAGAATCATCCTTTCTATGCTAGAACTAGGATAACCCCTATATTGATATTTGATCAGTTGTTCAAGTGGGAAGGACCTGTTCTCAATTGAGGTGATTTATAGCAACATGGTAAAGCAAAAACTTTACCATGGTAAAGTGAGGTGATGGCTAAGAAAAACTGTTGAATACAACCTTGGTAAATATTTTAGAATGTGTATTGTACTTTTCCCAATACCTGAAAAGAAAGAAGGCAATTTTTTTTCTTTGTTTGATTTTTTATTTTTAGCATTTTATTGAACATATTGGGATGACTTAATTAATAAAATTATACAGGTTTCAGGTATAAAATTCTGCAATACATTACCTGTGTATTTTATCGTGAGTTTACCAACACAACTAAACTTGCCTTCCATTGCCACTTATGCCCTCTTTAATGTCTTCTAATGTTTTCATTTTTAATTTTTTAATGTTTATTTATTTATTTTTATTTTTAAGTATTTTTATTGATTATGCTATTACAGTTTTCCCAATTTTCCCCCTTTATCCTCCCTCTGCCCTGCCCCCCAGCCATCCAGCATCCCCCCCCCCCACCTTAGTTCATGTCCATGGGTTGGACATATAAGTTCTTTTAATTCTCTTTCCTATACCATTTTTTATCTCTCCTTGTCTATTTTATGCCTACTAATTATGCTTCTTCTTCCTTGTACCTTCCCCCCATTCTTCTCTTCCCCCTCCCCACTGAAATCCCTCCATGTGATGTCCATTTCTCTGATTCTGTTCCTGTTCTAGTTGTTTGCTTAGTTTTTGTTTTTGTTGTTTTTCTTTTCTCTTAGAAAAGAAGTGACAATAGAGTGATGTGTCTTTTTCTTTTCTTTTAGGTTCATTCATTGACAGTTATGAGTTTGTTGTCATTTTACTGTTCATATTTCTTGTCTTCTTTTCCTTAGATAAGTCCCTTTAACATTCCACATAATAATGGCTTGGTGATGATGAACTCCTTTAACTTGACCTTATCTAAAAAGCACTTTATCTGCCCATCCATTCTAAATGGAAGCTTTGCTGGATAGAGTAATCATGGATGTAGGTCCTTGCCTTTCATGACTTTGAATACTTCTTTCCAGACCCTTCTTGACTGTAAAGTTTCTTTTGAGAAATCAGCTGATAGTCTTACAGGAACCCCTTTGTAGGTAACTCTCCTCTTTCCTCTTGCTTCTTTTAGGATTCTCTCTTTATCTTTAACCTTGGGTAACTTAATGATGATGTACCTTGGTGTGCTCCTCTTTGGGTCCAACTTCTTTGGGACTCTCTGGGCTTCCTGGACTTCCTGGAAGTCTATTTTGTTCACCAAATTGGGGAAGTTTTCCTTCATTATTTGTTCATATAAGTTTTCCATTTCTTGCTGTTGTTCTTCTCTTTCTAGCACCCCTATAATTCGGATTTGGAATGTTGCAGGTTGTCCCAGAGGTTCGTAAGACTTTCTTCACTTTTATGAATTCTTGTTTCTTCATTCTGTTCTGGATGGATGTTCATTTTTTCCTTTTGTTCCAAATCATTGCTTTGAGTCCTGGTTTCCTTTCCGTCACTGTCAGTTCCCTGAATATTTTGCTTTATTTCATTTTGGGTATCTTTCATTTGTTCTTTCATTTTTTGACCAAGTTCAATCAGATCTGTGAGCATTTTGATTACCAGGGCTTTGAACTCTCCATCACATAGGTTGGCTATCTCCCCATTGCTTAGTTCTCTTTCTGAGGTTTTGCTCTGCTCTTTCATTTGGGCCATATTTCTTTGTCTTGGCAAACCTGATAAGTTGTAAGGGGGTGGCAGGAGGCCTTAGATATTCACCCAGGCAGGGCAACACACTTTGCTGCACTGTGGCGCTGCCTGTGTGAGAGGGACCAGAGAGGGAACAATGTAGCTAGCTCTCCTGCTCATCTCTAGTGCACTTTCCAACGGACTCTTGTGTGAGACTGGGAATTTCTCCCACCATGGCAACCGCCATAGTCCACAGTCAACTCTGAGTCTCAGTTCCCCTTTAAGTCAGCCCCAATCGCACAGCCCACTGACTTGCTGCAGCCAGCCCCGCCCTCCCAGTCCACTGCCTGACCACAGTTTTTCTCAGCCCTCCAGCAGGTTCCACCACCTTACTTGTCTGATTGTTCTGGTTGATTTCTTTGTTAATTACTTGGTTGTCAGAGTTCCATGCAATTTGATCTTCTGGTGCTTCTGGTTGTTTATTGATTTTAGATTGGTTGTTATCCTCCTTTGGTTGGGCAAGGAAGTGAAGGGTTTCTACCTATGCCTCCATCTTGGCCCAAACTGCTTGTAGTATATTTATTTCTTTTTAGAGAGAGGGGAAGGGAAGGAGAAAGAGAGAAAAAGAAACATCAATGTGTAGTTACCTCTTGCATGCCCCCCACTGGGGACCTGATCCACAACACAGGCCTGTGCACTGACTGGGTATCGAAAGAGTGCCTCTTTTGTTTGCAGCCTACACTCAGTCCACTGAACTACACCAGCCAGGGCTTATTTTTTTCATGTATTGTTGTTCAGTTACAGTTGTCCCACCTTTTCCCCCATTGCTCACCCTTACCCTGTCTTCCCCCACTCCCACAGTCCACTCCCTCTCCACTGTCCATACCCATGAGTCCTCTATCCGTTTTCCCTTACTTGTCCCTTCCCTTTATTTCCCCCATTATCCCCCTCCCTCCTCCCCTTTGGTCACTGTCAGTTTGTTCTTTATTTCCAAGTCTCTGGTTCTATTTTTCTCATTTGTTTGTTTTGTTGATTAGGTTCCACTTCTAGGTGAGATCATATGATATTTGTCTTTCACTGCCTGGTTTATTTCACTTAGCATAAAACTCTCCAGTTCCCACCATGCTATCATGAATAGTAGGAGTTCTTCAATTTTAAATATAAGAAAATTTTCTTCAGACAGGATTACATTGAATAGAGTTCAGTATTTTGAAAACAACCTTCCTTTGTGAGTTTCTTATCTTTTACCTCATGCCAGTGCTTAAAAATTGAAATGCATTTTAAGTGTCATCAGACAGAATAAGCAAAACACTTTAATGTCTATTAATATGGACAACACTTAATGTAATTTTAAAAGTTAATTTTATAAATTGTGTTTATGATTTAAAGTGTACTATATGATGGATTGGTACTTTCTCTGAGACAGGAAAATCCCTTTTCAGATATTATGTGCCAAATAGTACTCATGCCCAAAACACTTTAATAGCTGTTAAAGAGGATGCAGGAAAAAAATAAGACCTGATTATATTCACTAAGAATTTTAATTTGATAGAAAATATCAAATTGTTATATAACAATTAGAAAACAGTCTGTCTTCATTGACAGTTGGTCTTAACTTCTCAATCATTAATCCAGGAAATGTTTCTTTTTAATTATATTTTGTTGATTATGTTATTACAATTTTCCCAATTTTTCCCATTGTCCCCTCCTCCACCCAGTGCACCCCAGTCCCTCAGGCAATCCCCCTACCATTGCTCTTGTCCATGAGTCATGCATATAAGTTCTTTGGTTACTCCATTACCTTTGCTGTACTTTACATCCCCATGGCTATTCTGTGACTACCTAGTTGTACTTAATCCCCTCACCTCTTCACCCATTCCTCCACACTCCCTTCCCATCTGGCAACCATGAAAATGCTCTCCATATCCATGATTCTGTCCCTGTTCTTCTTGTTTGCTTAGTTTGTTTTTTAGATTCAGTTGTTGATAGATGTGTTCATTGCCATTTTATTGTTCATAGTTTTGATCTTTTTCCTAAATAAGTCCCTTTAGCATTTCATATACTAATGGTTTGGTGATAATGAACTCCTTTAAATATTTCTTGTCTGGGAAGCACTTTATCTGCCCTTCAATTATAAATGATATCTTTGCTGGGTAGAGCAATCGTGGCTGTAATTCCCTGATTTTCATGACTTTGAATATTTCTTGCCAATCCCTTCTAGCCTGCAAAGTTCTTTTGAGATATCAGCTGTTTTATGGGAACTCCCTTGTAGATAACTTATTGCTTTTTTTTTCCTGCTGCTTTTAAGATTATGTCTCTATCTTTAACCTTTGGCATTTTAATTATGATGTGTCTTGTTTTGTATTCAAACTGC
>PVIA01018850.1:0-11805 GCA_004024845.1 Tonatia bakeri | reverse complement strand
GCTCTGACAAGGAGTTAATATCCAAAGTATATAAAGAACTCACAACACTCAACACTGAACAAACAATCCAATTAAAATATGGACAGAGGACCTGAACCGACACTTCTCCCAAGAATACATACAAATGTGCAACAGATATATGAAAAGATGTTCAATTGCACTTGATATTAAGGAAATGCAAATCAATACTACAATGAAATCCACCTCATATCTGTTAGAATGGTTTTTATGAGCAAGAAAATTAATCACAAGTGTTGGAGAAATTTTAAAGAAAATAGACCCTTTATTCACTGCTGGTGGGAATGGAAACTGGTACAGCCAGTTTCATGGAAAACAGTATGGAGTTTCTGAGAAAAATTAACAATAAAGTCACCATATGACCCAGCACCCCCTGTTCGGGGAGTCAGTATACCTGTAAAATTTGAAAACATTTATTTGCAAAGATATATACATGCCTATATTCACTGCAGCATTATTCACAGTGGCCAAGACATGGAAACAACTGAAGTGTCCTTCAATAGATAATTGCATAAAGATTTGGTACATGTCTACAATGGAATGCTACTCAGCCATAAGAAAAGATGAAATACTGCCATTTGCAACAATATGAATGGACCTCAAGAATATCATGCTAAGTGAAATAAGCCACACAAAAAAGTTAAGACCTATACAATTTCACTCATATGTGGGATATAAAACTAAACACAATAAATGACCAAATAAACAAAAAAACAAAAACTCATAGGCAACATTATGCTGGTCATCAGAGGAAAGGGAGTGGAGAGGGTAATAAAGGATAAAGAGATAAAATATATGGTGATGGAAGATGATTTGACTCTGGATGGTCGGCACTCAATACAGTATACAGGTCTTATATCATAAAATGTACACTTGAACTCTATATAATCTTATTAACAAATGTCACTCGAATAATTTTAAATAAAAAGAATTATCCTTCTAAAGTTAAGAAGAACTAAAGACTTCTTTAGGTAAACTAAAATTGAGAGTTTGTTGCCAATAAACTGCTTCGCAAGATATATTCAAAAACTCAAAAAAAGTTGTTTAGAGGAAACAAAAATGATACAGTTTAAAAACTCACATGTACATAAAGAGAATCAAAGAAGTCATACATGAAGGTAAAATAAAAACTTCTATTTTTCTTAATTATAATCATTGTAGTAGACAACAGTTTGCTCAAAATAATGATTCCCTTTTTAATATTTTTAAGAAACTCCATACTATTTCCTCAGTGACTACATGAGCCTGCATTCCCACCAGCAGTGCATTAGAATTCCCTTTTCTCCACTTTCTCAGCACTTGTTAGTTGATTTATTGATAATAGACATTCTGGCATTATTTACACTAGCAAAGATCCGAAAATAGCCAAAGTACCCATCAGTAGGTAAGTGGATAAGAAAGCTGTGGTACATTTACACAATGGAATACTACATGGCTAGAAAAAAAGAAGGAACTTTTACTTTTTGCAACAGAATGGATAGACCAGGACATCATTATGCGAAGTGATATATGCCAGTTAAAGAAAGAAAAATGCCATATGACCTTACATACAGAATCTAATGAACAAAATAAACTGATGAACAAAATAGAAACAGAGGCATGAATACATGGAATAGACTGACAGCTATCAGAGGGATTAGATAAAGAACATATATGCATGACTTTATGGACACAGACAACAGTGTGGTGATGACCAGAAGAAAAAGGGAACAGGGGTTGGGTGGAGGTGGATAGAGGAGGGAAAATGGGAACATCTATAATAGTCTCAATAATACAGAGAAAAGATATTTTAAAACCAAAATATTGATACCAATACATTATATATAGATACAATACACACACATTATATATACACATACTTGCATATAAATGAAATGAATAACAGCAATAACACAATAGACAGGAAGGAGAAATTAGGATTATTGCTAAAAAATTCAGTTGTTGGGTTGTTTTATACTTGCATGCTTATTTTTTTAAAAGAAACTGTCAACTGTCATTTTCCAGAGTGTGTATGTGTGTGTGTGTATTGTAGAAATTTTTAAAATTACACGAAAGAAATAAAATCAATTGTGAAAAGTATTCATAACCCAGAGAATAAGAATGGTAACTGATGATTTTCTGATTTACATGTCATTTCAGTTTATTTCGCTATCCATGAATATCTCTATATCCAAAAAATTTTGCTATTATTTTGCAACATTACTTAATTTGACAATTAAAGTAAATAATTGTTCCAAAATTAGATTTTAATGTCTTTTTATTATTTAACTGTATTAAATAATAGTTTTGTTATATATTAAGTATATATTGCATATATTGCCTTTATCAATAAATATTCTTGGGGTAAATATTTGCAAATATTAATAAGTACAAAGTTTTCACAAATCACTAAAGTATAATGTGCTATACTCCGAAGTCCTACTACTCTCATATTTAACAAAGTGTTTAGTTGAGTATTGAATTCTTATCTGTATAAAACACTTTGTATACCATGGTGTGCTATGTATACCACTTTATTTAGTGTATACATATATATTTCCACATATATATGGGACAGTATATTCAGTAGTGCTAAGTGACAGTACTACTATATTTATTGAAACTCACAGGGTTATTATTAGAGTAATAGTAAGGTTAGGATTAGGGTTTGGGTTAGATTTAAGATTAAGGATGGAGTTAAATTAGGGTTAGAGATATAATTAGGTTGAGGGATAGGTTTAGCATCAGTGCTACAATTAGCTTAAAGTTAGAGTTAATGTGAATGTTAGGTAAGGGATAGTTAGGTAAAGATTAGCTATAGGGTTAGATTTGTGTTAAAGTTAGAGATAGGGTTAGTTTTAGTGTTGCATTTATGGTTAGGTTTCTGGTACGATTACAACTTGGTTTGAATAAGAATTAAGGTTAGGGTTACTGATGGGGCTATATAGCCCTGCCCCATTTTACTGTGCTACAGTGTGCTTCACAGATATTGTATGTTTTGCAAATTGAAGATTTGTGTCAACCCTGTACTGAGCAAGTCTACCTCCACCATTTTTCCAACAGCATTTCCTTATTTTGGTTTCTTGCAACACTTTTTGGTAATTCTTTACAAAATATTAAACTTTACCATTATTATTATATTTATTATGGTATCCTGTGATCTTTGAAGTTACTATCGTAATTTTTGTGTTTTATAAAGCAGTCTTATGTAAGATGGAAAACCTAATTTATGCATGTTGTCTGCATTCTGACTGCTCATTCCACTGGCCATTATTCCATCCCTTTCCCTCTCCACAGGCCTCCCTATTATCAGAGATACAATATTCAAATTAGGCCAGTTGATAACCTTACAATGGTCTCTAATGTATCAAGTAAAAAGAAAAGCTGTATGTCTTTCACTTCAAGTTAAAAGTTAGAAATAATTATGTTCATCAAGAAAGGCATTTTGAAAACCAAGGCAGGAAAAAATCTAGACCTCTTGTGGCAAACAGTCAAGTTATGAATACAAAGAAAATATTCTTAAAGAAAATTAAAAGTTCTACTTTAGTGAATGCACAAATGATAATGAAGAAGAATAGCCTTTTGGCTGATAGTGAGAAAGTTTTATTGGTCTGGATAGAAGATCAAAACAATCCCAACGTTTTCTTAAACCAAAGCCTAATCCAAAGTAAGTACCTAATACACTTTAATTATATCAAGGCTGAAGAAGCTGAAGAAGAGAAGATTAAATTTAGCTGAGGTGGTTCATAAGGTTTAAGGAAAGAAGCTATCCCCATAACATAAAATTGGAGGGTGAAGCAGCAAATACTGATATAGAAGCTGCAGAAAGTTATCCAAAAACAATCTAGCTAAGATAATTAATAAAGGTGGCTACACTAAAAAAATAAATTTTCAATTTGGATGAAACAGCCTTACATTGGAAGAAATGCCATTTAGCACTTCATTACTAGAGAGAATCTGTGCTTGTTTTCACAGCTTTAAAAGGACAGGCTGCATCTTTTTTTTGAGGGGGGGGGTCACTAATACACCCAGTGACTTTAAGTTGAAGCCAATGCTCATCTACTATTCTGAAAACCCAGGGTCCATAATAATTAAGCAGAATCTACTCTGCTGCACTCTATAAATGGAGCAAAAAACCCTGAATGACAGCATATCTGTTTACCAAATGGTTTACTAAATAGTTTAAGCTCACTGTTGAAACCTATTGCTCAGAAAACAAAGATTAATTTCAAAATATCACTGCTTATTAATGTTATAACTGCCATACATAGTAATTCATCTGATGGGTCTAGGCAAAATAAATTGAAAACCTTCTGGAAAGGATTCACCATTTTAGATGCCATTAACATTGTGGTTCATGGGAAGAGGTCAAACTACTGACAATAACAGAAGTTTGGAAGAAGTTATTTTGAACCCTTATGGAAGACTTTAAAGTGTTCAAGCCTTAACCGATGGAAGTAACTGCAGATGTGGTGGAAATAGCAAGAGAATTAGATTCATGAGTGAAGCCAGAAGATGTGATTGAATTGCTGTTATTTCATAATAAAACTATAATAGATGAGGAGTTGCTTCTTATGAGTGAGCAAAGAAAGTGGTTTCTTGAGATGAAATCTACTCATGATAAAGATGCTATGAGAATTATTGAAATGCCAACAAAGTATTTAGAATATTACATAAACTTAGTTGAAAAAGCAGAAGCAGGGTTTGAGAGGATTGACACCAATTTTGGAAGAAGTTCTGCTGTGGATAAAATGCTGTCCAACAGTATTGCATACTACAGAAAAATTGTCTGTGAAGAGTCAATTGATGTGGCAAACTTCATTGTTGTCTTATTTGAAGGAATTATCACAACAGCCTCAACCTTCAGCAACCAGCACCCTGATTAGTTCACAGCTATCAACAGTGAGGCAAGACCCTCTACCAGAAAACAGTTATGACTAGCCGAATTATGACTAGCAGATGATGGTTAAACATTTGTAGCAGCAAAATATTTTAATTAAGGTGTGTGCATTGGTTTTAGAAATAATGATATTGAACACATAATAAATAGCAGTGTAGGATAAATGTAACTTTTATATGCACTGGAAAACCAACAAAAAATATGTCACTCATTTTATTATGATACTCACTTAATTGTGGTTGTATGGACCTGAGCCCATAATATCTCCAATTTATGTCTTAAATGTCCTATTGCATATGGTTGTTTCTCCATAATACTTTTTGTTGAATGTGTAGATGCATGTAAAGCTTTGTTTAGTTATGTATATGAGAAATTATTTGTTTTGTAGTGATAGTTGTCCATACTATTCCCTATAGTGATAATTTATAAAAATAATTTTAGCCCTTTTTAGTATCTATACAAATTGGTATGTGATATCTTTGTGAAATAATGTGTTCATATTGCTAATTAAGTGAACTACTGTGGACAATATATGACAGCTTTCATTGTTTTTTTCAAGTGTTAGGGTTTGCTTTATGGTTATTATAGGTTTAGGAATGTTTATTCTTAGCAATAGTGTTAGAATTAAGAAAATGGTTTGTGTTTACTTTAAGACTAGGTTTAGGGTTAGTTAAGGGTTGGGGTTGTGGTGAGATTAGTGTTATGGTCTGTTGAGGTCACTATTTTGGTTAAAGTGGAATTTACATTTGTTGTCTTTTATTCTAATAACTGAAATATTTGATTTTATATTACTTGATACATGTAATAATGATTTTAGAGATATATTTAGAAACAGTGTGTTTAATAGTGTTTATTCTGGTGCTAACATATACAGTATATGAGTGTGGAATCTTTTGTTTAGCTGTCTGTGTTGCATGAATAATTTTGTAGTGCTGTCAGTGTAAAACATTGTGTTTTGTACTGCTATGTGTGTGTGGGCTAATACAGTCATGCTTTGCTTAACAATGTGGGTGCATTCTAAGAGATGTATATTTGAGTGATTTTGTTGTCATGAGAACATTAGAGAGTGCACTTTCACATACTTAGATGGTTTAGCCTCTTTCACACCTAGGCTATGTGGTATAGCCTGAGGCTCCATGTCTGCAAGACTATACACCCTGTTACTATACAAAACAGCATGATGATTTTTAACATTGAGCATCTTTTCAGATGTCTATGGGCCACCTGCATGTCCTCTTTGGAGAAATGTCTATTCAGGTCTTTTGCCCATTTTTTAGTTGGATTGCTTATTTTTTGTGTGTGTTGAGTTTTATAAGTTCTTTATAAATTTTAGGTATTAAACCCTTATCAGACATGTTGGCAAATATGGTCACCCATTCAGTGAGTTTTCTTTTTTAAAAAATTCTGTAGATGGTTTCCTTTGCTGTGCAAAAACCTGAGGAGATATATCAGGAAACAATATTGCTAAGAGCAATGTCTGAGATTTTAATGCCTATGTTTTCTTCTAGGATTTTTATGGTTACAGGTATAACATTTAAGTCTTTAATCCATTTTGAATTTATCCTTGTGTGTGGCTTAAGAAGAGGATTTAGTTTAATTTTTCTGCACATATTTGTTCAATTTTCCCAACACCACTTAGTAAATAAACTATCCATAGCTCTTTGTATACCTTTGCTTTCTCTGTGAAATGCTAATTGACTAAAAAGGTTTGGGTTTATTTCTGGGCTCTCTATTGTGTTCTATTGATCTATGTGACTGTTTTTATACCAGTACCATGCTGTTTTGATTACTATGACCCTATATTATAGTTTGATATTAAATAGGATGATTCCCCTAACTTTGTTCTTCTTTCTCAAGATTGCTGTTGCTATTCAGGGCCTTTTGTGGTTTCATATAAATTTTTGAAATATTTGTTCTAGTTCTGTGAAATACATCACTGGAATCTTGATAGGAATAATGTTGAATCTATAGATTGTTTTGGGTAGCATGGATATGTTAATGATGTTAATTCTTCCTATCCATAAGCACAGTATATGCTTCCACTTATTTCTGTCTTCTTCAATGTCTTATAATTTTTCTCAGTATAGGTCTTTACATCTTTGGTTAGATTTATTCCTAGGTACTTTATTCTTTTTGGAGCAATTGTGAATGGGATTATTTTCTTAATTTCCCTATCTGATAGTCCATTATTGGCACATAAAAGTGCAACTGATTTCTAGGTATTAACTTCATATTCTGTGATTTTACCAAAATCATTTATAAGTTCCAGTACTTTCTTTTTTTTTAAAGGACATTTTCTTAAATATTTTATTTATTTATTTTCAGAGAGGGAAGGGAGGGAGAAAGAGAGAGAGAGAGAGAAACATCAATGTGTGGTTGCTGGGGGCTGTGGCTTGCAACCCAGGCATGTGCCCTGACTGGGAATCGAACCTGTGATGCTTTGGTTCACAGCCTGCGCTCAATCCCCTGAGCTACGCCAGCCAGGGCAAGTTCCAGTAATTTCTTGTTGGAATCTTTAGGGTTTTGTGTATACAGTATCATGTCATCTGAAAATAATGACAGTTACTTCTTTTCAATTCCAGTGACTTTTATTTCTTCTCTTGTGTGATTGCATAGGCCAGCACTATGTTGAATAAGAGAGGTGAAAATAGACATCCCTGTCTTCTTCCCAACCTTAAGGGGAATGCTTATAGTTTTCAAAATGGCTATCATCAATAAATCAGCAAACAACAGGTACTGGTGAGAATGAGGAAAAAGGAGAGCCCTTTTGCACTATTGGTGGGAATGCAGATTAGTGCAGTCACTGAAAGCAACATGGAGTTACCTCAAAAAATTAAAAATGTCCCTGGCTTGTATGGCTCAGTGGATTGAGCACTGGCCTGCAAACCAAAGGGTCACCAGTTTGCTTCCCAGTCAAGGCACACGCCTAAGTATGGGCCAGGTCCCCAGTGGCCCACAGTATACTGTTTTATAGTAATCTTTTTATATAAGAAAAAGAGTACATTCTTAAATAACAATTAAAATGCAGTATATTAAATACATAAATCAGTAATATTAATATTAACAAGTATTGTGTATGTGCATAATTATGCATGCTATTCTTCTATATGACTAGCAGCGGACTATGTTTATTTACTCCAGCCTCAGCACAAGTGCATTGTATTGCAACAGATCAGTACAGTGGTCGCAGTGTCACTCTGCAATAGACATTTTTTTGCTCCATTACAATCGCAGGGGACTGTGGTTGGCTGAAATGTTGTTATGTGGCACATGACTGTATATAAAATAAAACACACGTGGTTAAGGCTATGCTTAGGTTGGAATTGGGGATAGGACAAGGTTAAGCTCATAGTTTGGGCTAATGTTAGAGTTAGGGCCAAAGTTTTTAGAATCAGCTTTAGATTTATAAATAGGTTTGTTTAGACTTGATTTAGGAAAAGGTTGAGGTTAGGCTTAGAGTTAGAACAGGTTTAGAATTAAGTTTTGTTTTAGTGTTAAATTTAGGTTTAAGGTTAATCTTAAGTTTAGCGTTAGAGTTAGCTATTTGTAGTGCTGTACGAATTCATTTCAGTAAAAGTAGAGAAGGGATTATGGTTAGGCTAAAATTAGGGTTTGGTTAGTGATGGGGTATTTTTTAAATGCAATACAATATACAAATGATAAGATGATGTATTACAGAATTGTACAGCAGAAGTATATATAATTTTATTAACCCATATCACCCCAACACGTTTAATAAAATTTTTAAAAATAATACAATTTTATGATAGTAAAAGACTTAGAATTAAAGTAGGATTGTTTAGATTGACGTTTAGGTTTAGGAATAGGCTTTTGTTTAAACTTGTTAAAGTGTCTCTTACAGCTAGTGTAGAATTGTTGTTGGCCTGTGAAATCATGTTAGAATTACAGGTATATTAAGGTATGATATGATTAGGGTTAGGGTTATATTTAGGGTTAAAGTTAGTATTAGTTTTATGTTTAGGCCTATTTATACTTAAGGTTATAGTTAAGGTTATAGTTAAAGTTAGGATTAAGTTCAGATTTATGATTTTGTTTAGGATTAGGTTTGGTGTTAGAATGAACTTTGAGGTTAGTTGAATTTGACAACATGTGTAGGAAATTATTTACTTAGTATTACATAGTACATTTTCTGCTTCATTTAGTGATATATGTGAGCACATTTTTTTAACAAAAGGTAAGGTATCAGAGATTCTGCTTGTGCTGATCCTTGTGTAAAACAAATTTCTTTTTTTTTAAGATTTTATTTATTTACTTTAGATAGAGGTGAAGGGAGGAAGAGAGAGAGGGAGAGAAAGATTAACCTATGGTTGCCTCTCACTCATCCCCTGCTGGTGACCTGACCTGGCCTGCAACCCAGGTATGTCCCCTGACTGAGAATCAAACCAGTGACTCTTTTGTTCACAGGTCTGCATTCAGTCCACTGCACCACACCATCCAGGGCTGAAACCATTTCTAATATGGTTAGGTGTGTGTAGTGCTGTGTTTAACAAAATACACAGGGCTATGCTTAGAATTATGATACATTCAGCTTTAGGCTTTGCCCTCAGGTTTAGATTTAGAATATGCTTAGAATATTAATTAGATTTGGGTTTAAATCAGAGTTAGAATTTTTGTCTGTGTTAGATTTGGGGCTAAGTTAAGTATTTAGATTACGCTAAGGATTATGTTTTTCATCATTTCACTTTATTTCTTTTTCTGATTCGTTAGCCATAACTATTCGTTTCATTACTTCAATTGTTGCTGTACAGTATACATTAGAAATATTTAAGTTATTAAAATCTACCTTTCAAGTGATAATATACCACTTTCTGTACAGTATAAGATTTTACAAAGGTATACATCTGTTTCTTTGGACATATTTGCTGTTTTTACATTTGCAAATGTCATAAACTCACACTGATGTATTATTTTTAACAATCACAACCAATTCCTTTAAAGTAATTTAAATAATAAAGAAAATATATATTTATATGTGAAGGTAGCTTTTTAAAATTTTTTAAAGATTTTATTTATTTTTAGAGAGAGGGCAAGGGAGGAAAAAAGAGAGGGAAGGAAACATCATATGTAGTTGCCTCTTGAGTGCCCCCTACTGGGGGCTTGGTCTGCAACTCAGGGTACATTCCCATGTACCCTGACTGGGAATTGATCTGGTAACCCTTTTTTCAGGCCGATACTCAAACCACTGAGACACACCAACCGGGGCTGAAGTTAGCATTTCTAATGTCTTTTCTTCTATTGTAAAGATCTACAAATCCTTCTACCAAATGCTCACAAATATGATGATAGGGTTTACTTCAGAATTGGCAAGGTAAAGCAGACAGTAAAAGATGCATATTTTAGGCTGTACTGTGACCACTAATGTTTTACATAAAATAAAATAAAACTGAACATAAGTTAAGAAAGGCTTGGTATGTACTGGTAACAAACAGGACGAAAACCTCCATTTCTTATAATTAAAGGCTTATTTCTTAATTACGTCACATTTTCATTGGAAAGCACTTATGGCTCTAGTGCCATTCTAAAGGAGGTCATCTAAAATAACTGTGTGGCCCTGGCCAGTGTGGCTCAGTTGGTTGGAGAATCATCCCTTAAATTGAAAGGTCACAGATTCAATTCTTGGTCAGGCCATATACCTGAGTTGCAGGCTCAGTCCCATGTAGGGGCATGTGTGAGAGGCAACCAGTCGATGGTTCTCTCTCACATTGATGCTCTCTCCTTCTCTGTCTCCCTCCCTTCCTTTCTGTCTAAAATCAATAAGCATATCCTCAAGTGAGGATAAAAAAATAAAAATAAAATATGTATGCATGCATATGTGTATACATGTGCTGTGGTTGTTTGTAATCAGTAAGATAGCTGTCAAAGAGAAAAATAAAACAGAGCAAAAAGAATAGAAAGGGTAGGACAATATTAGATGGTGTGACAGGTATTCAGGGAGGTCATTTGAAGAAACGGGCTCAAGTCAAAAATTGCTCACAGTGGGGCTGTCTTTAATCACAGGAGAAAATTCTGTTTGTTATTGGTGTTGGTGATGATGTTTTCCATACAGAAGGACATTCAGAAGCCAGCCATAAGAATATATGGCAATACATGGCAGCAGAGAATATAAGGTATCAGAAAGAGGTAGCAAAGGCTAGAATATACTTATTTTATTCAAGGATTGTCAAGAAAGCTAACATGGCTAAAACTGAGTAAGAGTGGTAAAGAGTAGGTCAGAAATGATATCAAAAAAGAAACCAGGGACTAGATAATATAGGTTCTTATAGACTGGAGGACTTCTACAAATGATTAGAGTTTTATTTCTTTGTAAAAGTATTGGAAATTTATGATAAATTTTGACCAAGAACTAAATATTGTATAATTAAGTTTTAAATTTTTTCTGTATTTTTATATGGAAAATCTCTATTTTTGTCTCTAGGAATAATTTTCATTTCAATAAAATGGAACATGGGATTCTCTTATTCTCTGGGTCTTTTAGTCAAAAAAGATTCTTCTTTTCAATGTCCCACCACCATCACTGGGAAACAATGTGTATAGAAAACAATGTTGATCCTGGGAAGAAAATGACAGTATTTATATTTGCTTGAATCAAGTCTGTCAAACTTATTTCACACATTAACAAGCTCTCTAATTGGGTTGATTCACAAATATTTAAGACCAAAGGGAAAGTGGTTATCCTCTGAATAGTATCTGTCAGTATATATTCAAAGGGAATATACAGAGAATAATAACAAGTCAAATATTCTTAATTACTAATCACTGATGGGGTAAAAGCCTAGTAATCCTTAATAAACACCATCTCCAGTGATTTAAATTAAAAAATGACACCTAAATTTTAATTACAATCAATGTTAAAATGAAAGGACAGCAAGTAAAGCTGAAGCATCCCT
>PVIA01018849.1:0-11808 GCA_004024845.1 Tonatia bakeri | reverse complement strand
TTACCTGCTTACATGCATATTTCAATCATCACAAGAATATTTTACATCTTTTACTCAGAGTCTACTTCCTGACAACATGATAAGGTAGGTTATACTTGCTTTGAAAGGTTAAGTAATTTCTCAGGATCATGCAGCTTGTAAGTGGCAAAGCCAAGATTTGAACTTGCTTCTGTCTAACTCTAGAGCCAGTGCTGTCTACCACTTTGTTACAATACTTGTTATCGTCAGAAGGAGTGTGTGAGCTTACTTTAAGGTAAGTAGGGAGCAGGTGAGCTGGCTATCCATAGCTGACTTCCACTGGTGAGATATTATCTGCAGTAATCACAATACATGTCACTGTAGTGTGCAACCAGATTCTTAAAGAGAAATGGACAAGAATGAAAAATAGCACCCAGTAGTAGCATTTCATTTTCTTACAGGATCTAATTGGTCCTGGTATACCTTATTGTATATACATTGCCCCCACCTTTTACTGACTCGTCTTTCCAACAACTTTTGCTGATGTAGCTTTTTGGTAACCATCAATAATAATCAATGCATTATGAAAATATTGGCCTGAGTTGATCTTGGGAGGAATATAGGACAGAGTGGGTTAACTGTGGACATAGAAGTTGTGAACTGGTGATGGTGGACCCGAACGATAGGAAGAATAGTTTGAACTTTGTTCTGCCAGCAGTAGAGAGCTACTGGAGTCTTCTAATAGGATGGGAGTCATGGTACTATAAGCAACTGTATTCTCTGGAGATCAGTCTGATTGTGATGTGCAGAGTAGGTGGAATGGGGAGATACTGGGGACTGGAGAACTTCTAGGAGGGAGTGTCAATCACAGAGGTAAGAAATTATGAAGTATCCATAAAACCATTCTTTGCTGGTCACTAAATGTGTGATTACAATCATGCCACTGGTATATAGAACATATTTAGAGGACCAGGCATTATGCCAAGTGGAAAGCATTGGGGTGGCAAAGGTAAAATTGACTTGGAAAAGTTTCCCCAAAAATAAAAATGAAGCTTTTCACATGACTTTGAAAATCTTAATAGTGATGGGGTTCTCAGATGGTTGGTGAAATATGGCAGCAGGTCAATCTGTATTCCCCATCAAATCCTTCCCAGTCCTAACTTCTGTTCTTTCAGCATGGGGGTGGCAGAGGCACAGTGTTGGTATGAACCCAAGGTATCCGGGTCATGATGAGGGGAGAAGGCTATCTTTCCCTGGAGTTTATTCTCAGCCACATACGAGAGCACAACCAGATATCGCTGGTGGTCATGAATTGTTCCCTGTGGTTCCAAAGGTTTTCAAGCACATCTTTTATCCCATTATATATTAGGGTAGTTTTGACTTTAAAACATTATTGTTTTAAGAACTTTAGCTAAAGATATTGATGTGAAAATGGATTTGTTCCGATGCACTCTTATAGGCTGGGAATGAAAATTTCAAGTTCAGATCACAAGTCCTAGAAGTAGGTTTCCACTTTCTCATCCTCTCTTGCTCCTCACTGCTTACTGGTGGGGAGTACACCTGAGGGAACACCCCCATACTGGATGTGAAGTCACTACTACCAAGGGGAGTAAATTTTCCTAACCCAAATTAGCTTTCTCAGGGAAGACTTGATGTCTCTGTTCCTCAAGCTGTAGATAAAGGGATTCAGCATTGGAGTTACTGCTACATACATCACTGACGCAACTGCACCCTTCTGTGCTGAGCGGGTGGAGGGGGGACTGAAATAAACACAAGAGGTAGTCCCAAAGAATAGAGAGACCACAGAGAGATGAGAGCTGCAGGTAGAAAGAGCTTTCTGTTTCCCCTGAGTGGAGGGAATCTTCCAGATTGTTGAGAAAACATATGCATAAGATATACTCAGGGTAAGCACACACACCAGGCCTGTAAGACCTCCAATGATGAAGATCACCAGTTCATTGATGAAGGAGTCTGTGCAGGATAGTCTCAGAAGAGGGTTGATGTCACAAAAGAAGTGTGGGATCTCGTGCTCTGCACAGAAGGACAGGCTGTTCATCAACAGTGTGTGTAGGAGGGAATACAGGCCACTCATGATCCAGGATGCAGATACTAGGAGGACACAGAGCCTAGGCCTCATGACCATGGTGTAATGGAGTGGGCGGCATATGGCCACATAGCGGTCATAGGCCATGACTGCTAAGAGCAATGCCTCCAGTATCCCAAACAGTATAAAAAAATATAGTTGTGATAGACAACCTGCATATGAGATGACCTGATTCTGGATCCATATGTTTGCCAGCATCTTGGGGACTGTGGTGGACACAAGACCAGTGTCAGTGAGGGAGAGGTTGGCCAGGAAAAAGTACATAGGTGTGTGGAGTTGAGCATCAGTGATGATGGCCAGGATAATGAGGAGGTTGCCTGCCACTGTGATCAGGTACATGGAGAGGAACAGCCCAAAGAGGACCTCCTGTTGCTCTGGCTGCTCTGAGAGTCCCAGGAGGAAAAATTCAGAGACACTGGTCCAATTTTCCCATCCCATTTATCTGTAAGCCGAAAGTGAGGATAACTGAATGAGGTTGACAAGTCCTGGATTGTGAACTCTGAAACTTATGCAACACGCCAATGTTGATCTTCTTATATGAGGTGGAATCATGTGAAATATTGAACATTTAACTGCTTGGGACCTATAAAAATGGCAGTTCCATGTAGTTCAATGGAATATTTGCAAGTGCCTGTGTTTGGTGCCGTGGGAAACCAAAGATTTGTTTTTAATGGGAGAGCATTTGTTTCTTTTTAAACATTATTATATAAGCATCAACTTAATGCATACATTTCAGGGCTAGGCTGGAGGTGTTTGCTGGCATAACTCTTGTGGTATTGATGTGGACCTTATGACATTAATCCATCCTAAGACTCTGCCCAACTTATTCCTTGGGCTGAAATAGTCTCCCCTCTCTCATTCATCCATCTAGCTAAACTTGAGACATCAGCTTAGATGCTACTTCTTCTAGGAAGCCTTCTCTGACTTATCTTCTTACAACAAACTCAGGTACATGCCTTTCATGTCGCTATGCCTTCCCCATCACAGCAGGTTTTTCTCTGGATTGTGACCATTGATTTACTTGCCTATGTCCTTCACACTCTCACTGGAGTGAGCACCTTGAAAGTAAGCAGAGAAAGTGCCTGTCTTACTCATCTTTGAAATGTAGCATTAGCCATGAGCCTGGTACAACAAAGATACTCAGTGAGTGTCCAGCATGTGAATAAATAAACCCCATAGAATAGAAAAAAAGAGAAAGTAAAGTTGGATAGAGGTCATATCAGGCATAGGAAACAGCCTGAATCTTTTTGTTATTAGGTTCATACGTAGCTTTGATTTAATGGAGTCCTGGCCATAGGATATGTAGAAAACATGGTTACAGAGACAGAAAGATGTCAAACAAAGTAAATAAACTCTTTCTAGGGGAAATTCTGGGAGTGGAACAGTGTTTCAGCTGAGGAATTGACCCACAGATTCAGTCCCCTGCCCTGTGCTAATTGTTTCTCTCCGAAGTAAAATATGTCCTATGAATCTGTCAGCCCTTGTAGCACTCACTGGAATGACCACTCCCCACATGACAATAGCATCTTTGTCCTATTTACTCAGTGACCAGGAATATCTCTCACCAAACTGTCTTCCTTTTGTCTGTAGGTATCCCAGAGCATGTTGCGTGCTGCTCCCCTCATTAAAATCTTCACCAGAAAGAGTTCCGACCTAATGGAGGCGTAGGTAGAAACCCTCACTTCCTTGTACAACAAAAAAGAGAAAAACAACCAATCTAAAATTAAAAAAAAAACAACTAGAATTGCCAGGAAATTAAACTGCATGGAACTGTAACAACCACACAATTAAAGAAACAGTCAAACAGAACAATAAGACTGGTAAGCTGGTGGGCCACGGGGGTGGGGCTGGCTGAGGTGAGGCAGCAGCCTGCATGGGAAGGGGGTGGCTTAAGGGAAAGCTGAGACTCACAGGTGGCTGTGGGCCACAGTGGTTGCCACAGTGGGAGAAACTTGCAGTCTCAAATAGGAGTTCCTTGAAAAGTGTGCTGGAGATGAGCAGGAGAGCTCCATTGTTCCCTTTATGGCCCCTCTCCCACAGGCAGCACTGCAGAGCAGCAAGGAGTCTGGGTAAATGAAGGCCTTGTCCCCCTTACAACTTATCAGGGGCCCCGAGTAAAGAAATAGGGCCAAAGTGAAAGAACAGAGCTAAACTTCAGAAAGAGAGCTAAGCGAAGAGGCTGTAGCCAACCTATCTGGTGGAGAATTTAGAGCCCTGGTAATCAAAATGCTCACAGAACTGTTGGAGCTTGGTTGAAAAATGAAAGAAGAAATGAAAGATACCCAAAATGAAATAAAGCAAAATATTCAGGCAATCAACAGTGACAGGAAGGAAACCAGTACTCAAAGCAATAACTTGGAATGAAAAGAAGAGATAAACATCTAACCAAAGAGAATGAAGAAACAAGAATCCCAAAAAACGAAGAGAGGCTGAGGAATCTCTGGGACAACCTGAAGCATTCCAATATCCAAATTATAGGGGTGCCAGAAGGACAACAACAGAAACAAATTGAAAACTTGTTTGAATAAATAATGAAGGAAAACTTCCCCAATATGGCAAAGGAAAAAGACTTTCAGGAAATCTAGGAAAACCAGAGTCCCAGAGAAACTGGACCCAAAGAGGAACACACCAAGGCACATCATCATTAAGTTACCCAATATTAAAGACAAGAGACAACCTTAAAATCAGCTAGAGGAAAGGAAAGCTTTACCTACAAAGGAGTACCCATAAAGCTATTAGCTGATTTCTCAAAAGAAAACTAACAGGCAGGAAGGGGCTGGAAAGAAGTATTCCAAGTCATCAAAGGCAGGAACATACATCCAAAAATACTCTATCCAGCAAAGTTTTCATGTAGAATGGAAAAGCAGATAAAGTGCTTCCCAGATAAGGTCAAGTTAAGGGAGTTCATCATCACCAAGCCATTCTTATATGAAATGTTAAAAGGATTTATCTAAGAAAAGGAAGATAAAAATATGAACAGTAAAATGACAACAAACTCACAACTATCAACAAATAAACCTAAAAAATAAAAGAAAGAAAAATAACGAAAACAAAAACTAGGTGAACAACTAGAACAGGAACAGAATCAGAGAAATGGACAACCCAATGGAGGGTTTTCAGTGGGGAGGAGGAGGGGAAGAATAGTGGGGAAAATGTAAAGGGAAGAAGAAGCATAATTAGTAGCCATTAAATAGACAAGGAGAGGTAAAAAACATTGTATAGGAAACTCAGGACTCAGAGAACTTATATGTACAACCTGTGGACATGAACTAAGGGGGGATGCTGTAGGGCTGGGGGTGCAGGGTGGAGGGGGGATAATGGGAGGAAAATTGGGAAAACTGTAATAGCATAATCAATGAAATATAATTAAAAATATCTTCACTGAGGGCAAATACAGGAAGCTCAGAAACAGAGCACAATATACATCAGGTTTTGGTCTGCTGAAGGAAGCATTGCCAAATGGTAGGAAAGGGGAGAGGGATTGAACAAATGGTGCTGGGACAAGCTGCTTGACTCTTTGTGGAAAATTAATTTAGATTCATACCTCACAGTGTTTGCTGAATAAATTTCAGGTAACTAAAGCATTGTATCTAGAGATATAAATGTAAAGAGACCAGAAGAAAATAAAGCATAATAGTTATTTAATATCAGGACAAGGGTAGCTCTTCTAATTAAAGAGCATGGAAGGAACAATAATGGAAAAGAAAATTGGTTTCATCAAATTAAATTAAAATTTTCTCCTTCTAATGGGAAAGATCACACACAAAGTAAAAAACACAAGCAAAAAAGTGAAACACTGAGTTTAACATACATTATACAAAGAATTAATATTCTTAAAGGAGCAATTAATAATTTACTCTAAATTATTAATTATTAATTAATTATTTAATAATAATAACTAAAGAACATTACCCACAATAGAAAAATGGATTAGCACTAACCCTAAGTCATATCCAGCATGGGCAGAACTGGATCTAGTCTCAGTCATTTAGTTCCAAGACCCATGCTTTCCACCCTCCACATGGTCTCCATAAATCACCATACTTTGTGTGCTGGCAGCTAAAATCCCCAATATCACCCACTGTGTGCAACTGGCACAGAGATGATCATAATAGATGGTATCTCCCCCGTGTTCTCCCAAGGGTCTCCACACTACTCAGGGCCTGTGTTCATTAGACTTTGTATTCTCCATACCCCATAGAGCTAGCTAGCTCTTGGTGTAGTGGATGGATTAGTGGGGTTCAGTACATGGCTGCACTGATTGACCTCTCCCAATGGCTCTTATGAATACAATCACTTCTGTAGTTTCCTGGCCTTGGTAGCTGTTGTCTTTCCCACTGCCCAAAGCTGACCCTCACCTCTCTCTCACTCAGGACAGGTCTATTGACTAAGGCAGATCAAAAGGCTTCAGAATCTTCACTACTCAACCTTGCCTCTTGAGCACTTCTGGCTCAGCAGACACAGAAACCTCGGCCCTCATTCCTTCACCAGCTTTCCTCTTTGCTCCCTGAGTCACAGATTAGAGACCTTATGTACTCCTTTCTTTCTCCATTTGCTACAGTTTAGTCCCAACTTTTAGGCCATGTTTCCCATTATGAATACAAAGTGCTTTATCAAAACATCAAACTCATTCAATGCAGTGTGCTTCCTTTTCCTATGGGGGCAGGGGGCATTTCCCAGGCTTCTCACAAACTATAACTCCTACCACTCAAAACAAATTTGTTCTTACATTTTATATTAGTTGTGTGCTGTTTTAACACATAAATTTTCTGTGGTTGATCGTAATTTTTGGTGAACTTCACTTGGCTGTTTCCTTGACTCAGGTTCAGTTTGAAAATGGAAATGAAATTTAGAGGACCTGTGTTCCCACTGATGAGGAAAGAATCATTCAGAGGGAAGAAGTGCAAGTTACCAGGGTAAAAACAAAGGGAAGAAGGTGTTGGTGGGGAACTGAGTTATCAGGACATTCCCATATTTGGTAATATTTGTTCCTGTTCTTATTCCATACTTGTTTCAAACATAAACACTTTAATGACATCTCCTAAACTAACATATATTTTGTTGATTAGTATGTTTGTTAAAAATTAGTCAAAGAACATATATGCATGACCCATAGACATGGACAATGGTGTGGTGATGGCCTAAGGTGGGGGGACAAGAGGCTGGGTGGAGGTGGACAAATAGAGAAAAAGTGGGGACAACTGTAACAGCATAAACAATAAAAATTTTTGAGAGTGAACAGGAAGCCAGTAACAGTGATTACTCGTTAAATGTATGGCAACTGGGTAGATGACACATGGGAGAGTGAAGGAGATTTTTATGTGAGTTTTTAGTACATTTTTTCTCACATTGTGTTTTTTTTAAAAGTAGGTTGGTATATCCCATCTTATATTGTTTATATTAGTTTCAGGTGTACAATATAGTGAGAAGTTTCAGCTATGTGAGTATACTACTTATTGAAAAATAAATTTAAAATGTACAAATAAAATACAATGCAGAATAAAGCAGCCATTCTACTCCAGAGATTCCATAAATAGCAGAGAAATTTGGTTTCGGTCACATCCTTTTAATCTCTTAATGCAGTGTGAGGCCATGAGTGTGCTGTTCACATTTTGTGCATCTATGTGAGTGCATGTGTGTCTCCTGCAAAGGCTGGAGGTTGAAAGGAATAATTGTGGAATTATTTGAAGAGAAGTCACTGTTGATTCCTGTGCTCTGTTCTGATAGCATGTGTCTCTCATTGTCTATAAGACTTTATGGACATGGGCCTCTGCCTCTTTTGGTCACTCAAGCAACACAGTATCATCATTGTTGGAATAGGAGTATTTGTGAAAGATAGGCTCCTAGTTGACCATAGGGTAGGATGGGCAAAGGAAAAAGTGGAAGAAAAAAGAAGCAAAATGGAGTCATGTATCATGTATCCTAGTCCTTACCTGGTTGTTCTTGCCAGCTGCTGAGGGTGTTTCTGTTTACTTCATACACATCTCTCTGGCAGTGGATGGCCAGAAGAAGGTGATGGGAACACTGTTTAAAGACACCAAAAGAAAATACGTGTCACACTCTGAATGTGTTGAATAATGACTCTTGCCATCACTGCACCTGTTCAATTTCCACCTTTTGCCTCATAGCATTAGATGACTTCTTATTTTTGTCCATTCTGAGCAAAAAGATCAAGAGCTCTGGGTTAAGATTGTGATCATGCCAGTATATGTCATCCTGGGAAGTTACATTCACAGAACACCAAACTGTGCCAAATAACAGCCAGATAGCATCCCTTTTCTATGTATGTTAGAATATGCTGCTAGTGTCTGCCTCTTTTACTTGCTCATACAACCCATGAGAAAGGCATTCTTGTAATTTCATCAATGTCCTGGGAATGAAAATTCTGCTGTTTTTAGTGGTAGGTTGGGCCATTTTCAAGATCTATTAAACCAAAGGTAATTAATTCTGTAAAGTACCCAAAACCCAAGAGGACTAATAGCACAGTGTGACATCCCTGCTGTGAGCTGGTCCAAGAGAGGCTAATGACTTAGGGACCTATGACACTTCTGTAGCCCCAGCGGGATGCTAGCAGTTCATTCAGCAGAAAAGCAGCTAAATTGTTTTGGTCAATTCATTTAGCCTTGTGATATCTTCCAGGGACTTTTCAGGGAGGCACAGAGGCCTGCAGCACATGAAAAGGGCTAGATCAGGTGAGCCACTGTTGGCTCAGAGAGTACTTTACCATCTTGTCTTCTTGACATAATAATCCTAGTCCAGGTACAGTCCCACTTGTAATATATGTAGCCTTTTGGTCTGGGGAGATCAGGAGTAGGATCAGGGTGTTCCTCATCATGGCAGGTGCCAGGAAGCTGAATCTTGTCTTTGCAGATGTTTCATGAACAGATCAGTGGGGCATGTGAAAGCTAAAGACACCCAGCAAATGAAATCTCTTTTTTAATCCTGAAGAAATGATCACATAATTGCCCTTCTGGTGCCAAGTCATCTAATCAAGGATGCAGAGAATAAAGAAGCACAGAATGTGGGACCCACTGACTTGGGAATGTAGGTTATTCTGGGGTCCCCTTGGGACACTGGCCACTTCCTTGTATGGTCTAGAAGTGCTGGCATGGTATACGCTTATACAGTAATCTAAAGGTTTAAATATATTATTCCATTGTATTCAACACAATAGCCACATAGTTCCATGCTAAAAGAAGTCTAGTTTAACCTTTTTTTTTCTACCATGAGCAAAAGGAAAAGAATGAACTGGGCCTATAAGAAGAACATGTAACATGACTTGGAACACTGGTATTTGATACTCAGGATTCAGTCGCCAAAGTAGAATGACAACTGGGACAGCTGAATAGACAGCAATTGGGAAGAGAGGGATGCAGGTGTTGGAATGAGAAAAATGATCTGTGCTAAGTCCTTTCTATACCACTTCCTCTTTGCCTAGAATCTGGAGATGTAAAACATAAAGAGAGCTCAAATTCAATCATGTTTCCACAGTTTGATCATACTGGCCTCTCCAAGGCCCTTTTATCTTTGTTTTTCAGTCCTATATCTGGAAAGGTATAGCATTGTGAGAAAAGATTGTAAGTTATCTAAAGCCTGGAGTCAGGAAGTTGGGATTGAATTCTAGCTGGGTGAACCTGTGCAAGTTTCTTAAATTCTTCCAGCCCAAGTTTTGTCACTTTAATGACCCCTGAATCACTCATGCATGAAATGGGGTCCAGCTAAGGATAAAGAATTAAACTGAGATTTGAGTGATGGCCACAAAGGAAGAGTTTTTAGTTTAATTTCAGCCAAGTTTTGTGCCTGCTGAAATGTACAAATATAACAACAAAACCCCAACACTTTTTTGAAAAAAAAAATTCAATGTTTCCATAATATAATATCATGATGTCTAGGAATCAATAAAAATTACTAGACATATAAAGAAACTAGAATAAGGTGGGTGGGCTTGATTGGGAGTAAAGGGGAGAAAAATGTACTTAAACAATCATTAAAATAAAAAATTAAAAAAAGAAAAGAAAAAAAAAGAAACTAGAATAAAAGAGCCATTCTCAAGAAAAGAGAGATTTATTTTATTATTTTTCTTTCCCTTTTCTCTTTTTTCATTGTTGTTCAAGTACAGAGACCACCCTCCACCACTCCCCCGAACCTCAGTCATCAACACCACTGACCCCTGATCCGACTCCCTCTTGCTTCTGTCCATGTGTCCTTTACAGTTATTCCTGAAAACCCTCCCCCCACCATTCCTTTATCCCCTCTAACCTTCCTTCTGGTTACTGTCAGATTGTTCTTAATTTCAATGTCTCTGGTAATATATCTCTATATATTTGAGTTTCCAGTTTTCATTTTATTTATTTTATTAAATACTTTTGAATTTTAGTGTTTTTCAAGTATAGTTTTCTGCCTTCCCCCACAACCTCCCTCTTCTGTTTCTACCTAACCTTGTTGCTGTCCATGTGTCCTTTATACTTCCTCCTACAAACCCTGTACATCCCCCCACCCCAGCTTATCCCCTCCCTCTCCCCTCTGGTCTGTCAGTTTGTTCTTAATTTCAATGTCTCTGCTTATATTTTGCTTGCTTGTTTGCTTTGTTAATTAGGTTCCACTTAAAGGTGAGTATTTGTCTTTTAGTGCCTGGCTTATTTCACTTAGCATACTGCTCTCCAGATCTATCCATGCTGTCATAAAGGGCAGGAGCTCCTTCTTTCTTTTTGCTACATACTATTCCATTGTGTAAATGTGCCATAGGTTTTGTTTTTTTTTTTTGAGAGAGAGTAAATGTTATGTATTTATTTTTAAATAATTTTATTTTAATTATTGTTCAAGTACAATTTTCTATCTTTTACTCCCATTCCAGCCCACCCACTCACCCCTCCCCACCTCCCTCCCATGTCCACCCAACCCTAGATTTTATCCATGTGTCCTTTATACTTGTTCCCATAAAGCCTTCCCTTTTTCCCCTGAAATTCCCTCCCCTCTCCCCTCTGAACACTGTCAACCTGTTTTCAGTGTCTTTGGTTGTATTTTGTTTGTTTGTTGTTTTGTTGATTAGGTTCCTGTTAAAGGAGAGATCACATGGTATTTGTCTTTTACTGCCTGGCTTATGTCACTTAGCATAATGCTTTCCAGTTCCATCCATGCTGTCACAAAGGGTAGGGACTTCCTCTTTCTTTCTGCATAGAATTCCATTGTGTAAATGTACCATAGTTTTTTGATCCATTCATTTACTGATGGGCACCTAGGTTGCTTCCAACACTTGGCTATTGCAAATTGTGCTGCTATGAACATTGGGGTGCAAAGGTTCTTTTGGATTGGTGTTTCAGGGTTCTTAGGATATAATCCTAGCAGTGGAATTGCTGGGTCAAAAGGCAGATCCACTTTTAGTTTTCTGAGGAAATTCCATAATGTTTTCCATAGTGATTGTACCAGTCTGAAATCTCACCAACAGTGCACTAGGGTCCCCTTTTTTTCACAACCTCTCCAATACTTGTTGTGTGTTGCTTTGTTTATGATGGCCATTCTGACTGGTGTGAAGTGGTATCTCACTGAGGTTTTAATTTGCATCTCTCTGATAGCTAGCGATATTGAGCATCATTTCATATGTCTCTGGATCCTCTGTATGTCCTCCTTGGAGAAGTTCTGTTCAAGTCCTTTGCCCATTTTTTAATCAGGTTGCTTGTCTTCTTAGAGTGGAATCATGTAAGTTCTTTGTATATTTTGGAGATTAAACCCTTGTCTGAGATATCATT
>PVIA01018848.1:0-11809 GCA_004024845.1 Tonatia bakeri | reverse complement strand
TCATTCTCAATACTAATATGTTAGAAAACACTGAGTAGGTAAAATGGTCAAAATAACTGTTTTTTAAATGTCACAGGCTTTTTTGTAACTGTATTTTTTAGACTAGCTTATTCTGCAATAATAAACAAGCTTATGTTACCAGTGGCCTTACAGAACATATGTTGACTTCTTGCTCATCCAAAGTCTTCTGTAGGTTTTGGCAACTCTCCCACGCCTCAAACCAAAGCATTTCAAACCTGCTGCTCCATTATCTGAACATGGGAATCCTAATGATCCACCACAGGGTCCAAAGAGACTGGTGATTTATCTGGAAACTTTCATGGTCTCAGGCAATATATAATATGCGTATTTTTTCTGTTGTGTTTCACTCACAAGGACTATTCCTATGGTGTTTTGTTTTATTATAAAGGGTCTTGGGAAATAGATTATCTGTGTACTCACAAAGAATAGGAGTAAACATCAGTAATGTTTACCATAGTTGGGAATGACTGCCACATGGAGTCTAAATTTTTTATCTTGGTATGCAAACTATTTTGACACCCAAAATTGACTTTTAAGAAATTAGTTATATTTTATTCTTGCATATATATAATAATTTTAAATAAATAGTTTATGTTCTGGCCAGTGTGGCTCAGTTGGTAGGAGAATTGTCCCATACATCAAAATGTTGGGGGTTTGATGAACAGTCGAGGCACATACCTAGGTTCCGGGTTTAATCCCTAGTGGGGCACATACAGGAGGCAACCAGTAGATGTTCCTCCTCACACTGATGTTTCTCTCTATCTCTCTCTTACAAATAAGTAAACATTTTTTTAAAAAATAGTAATTCATAACTTATCATTCACAAATTATACTCATTGTTGGAAATGGGGTTGAATTAAAAAAATGGGCATAATGTTTGTTCTCCATACTGTATTAAAACATTGATCCATTATTTAAAAACAAAAAATCTAGAGTATTTTTCTCCATCTCATTAAAAGCAATTATGGTAGCAATTAAGCTGAGTAGCAACTGTCATTTTTTTAGATAGTTTAAGAATGTTTAATTTCACTTAATTCTCCATCATATTCTAGTTTTTAATGTACTGTGTAACCTAGAGTGTAAAATAAATATTTAGTCCATAAATACATAAATGAATGTTTTGGTAAGTAAAAAGGGGGGAAAAGGGAAATCTCCCATGCAGAATAATTCCAAATAAGTTATGTAGATATTACCCTCTTAAAGACTGTGAGCACAATTATCTGTTCCATAGGTGTGGACTGTATACATAACTTACTTCCATGGAAAGTAGGGGAGGGAACTTGACAGTGGAGGAACCTGAAAATACTCCCTCAGCCTGTCATCAAGGATAACCTCAATGCCATAAATAATGTGGATAATATGTACATCTGATAGAGTGTGATGAAATTATATTTTACCTCTGTGGTCTTTCTCCTAATGATCTGTAAACTCAGTCTTATCATGAAAAATATATCAAGCAAATTTTAGAGTTCAAAATTCTATTATTGTGAACAGTACCCCTTCAAAACTGGCTGTCCCATAAAAAACAAGCCAAGTTTATGAAAATATCATGTACAAGAGGAGTTTTTAGAAGACATAACAGCTAAATATAATGTAGTATTCTGCATGAGATTCAGGACCAGAAAAATGACATTAGGTAAACAGTAAGGAAATCTAAAGAATTATAAGCTCTATTGAAGAGCAATGCATTAGTATTTATTCATGAATTTTAACAAATATATCTTATTAATGTGACAATATATTAATAGACAAAACTTAGTGAGATGTATATGGCAAATCTCTTCTTTATGAACCCTGAAACATCAATTTAAAAGAACCTATGCACCCCAATGTTCATAGCAGTGTTATTATGATAGCCATGCTAGAAGCAGCCTAAGTTCCCATCAGTGAATGAGTGGATCAAAAACTGTGGTACATTTACACAATGGAATACTACACAGCAGAAAAAAGGAGCTCTTACCTTTGCAACAGCATGGATGGAACTGGAAAGCATTATCCTAAGTGAAATATGCCAGGCAGTGAAAGACAAATACCATATGATCTTACCTATAAGTGGAATCTAATCAACAAAGCAAACAAGTATGCAAAATAAAACAAGAGACATGGAAATAAAGAACAAACTGACAGTTACCAGAAGGGAAGGGGGAAGGGGACAATGGGGAAAAGAAGGGGAAGGGCCAAGGTGCATGTATAAAGGACTGAAAAACAAAGACAATTGAAGGGAGGATTGAATTTGGGAGGTGGAGGGTGGGTAGGTAGGAGAGAGTACAGGGGGAAACTGAAGACAACTGTAATTGAACAACAATAATAAAAAAAAGGAAAAGAAAAAGAAAAAAATAAAATTGGTCTTGAAATTAAGGCTATTAAAAATAAAGTCAACAAAAACATGCAGTTTTCACATTACTGCACATATACTATACCTTAACTTTTTTTTCAAGTGAATGCACAGTAATGTGCAGGAACTGGGAGTGTATGAGAAGGCATGGACAATGGTGTTGATGGGGAATAATTACAAATCATACACCTACCCAT
This sequence comes from Tonatia bakeri, assembly GCA_004024845.1. Taxonomy (NCBI): domain Eukaryota; kingdom Metazoa; phylum Chordata; class Mammalia; order Chiroptera; family Phyllostomidae; genus Tonatia; species Tonatia bakeri. The sequence continues at coordinate 9,256 of PVIA01018848.1, read as the reverse complement.
GAAGAGATAGAGTTCCTGTGTTGAAAACCTTTGAGTTTTTCAATAAATTTTGGGACTCAGATATTATATAAAAGTTACTTCATTTTCAAATGTTGTTACTTGATTCATTTTAAAGTGTACATGTGGGTTGAAATGTAGCTTTACTGCATATTTAAAATAACCTTTGATAACTCAAATATAGGCTATAAATAGTTTATTTTTGCCTAAGAAAATATGCCCCAGATTCTAGTTGATCATATTTTTCTGCTACCATGTTTTCTTTTTTTACCCTTGCTCCAAGAAAAGGTACTATGTCCAAGATTATGACCATAATGATTTTAAGTCATTTTTTAAAGTTTATATTTACCATCTTCCCTGAAAGCTCAAATTGTACTATAGTCTAAGTGATGTATGGTTTAATTATGGATAGATGATTGATTTCTTATTCTTAATAATTCAGTTTTGCACCTCCATGTCAAAGAATGTGTGATGATGAACATTATGTGTCAACTCTTCTGGGATAAGAGACCCCCAGACAGCAGGTAAAGCATTAACACTGGGTGTGTCCATGGGGGTGTTTCTGGAAGAAACGAGCACTGAATCAGCAGAAGGAATAAAGATCATCACCTTCATAAATGATACCATGGCAAAGCCCTTCCACGGACTCCTTTCAATAACCCAGATAAAAAATGAGAATATTTTTAAAGTGCTTGTCTTAGGTATTAAAAACACTCTAACTTTATAAAATGTATTCAAATTAACAGCAAAAACGTTGAAAAGCATGATTATAAAATTTCCAGTTTAGTGCGAATGCCACGAAAGTGATTTCTCCATGTTCTATGTGTGAAGAGTTCAATAGGACAATTGTATTTATGATTACAGAAGTTTTCTGGTAGTTTCTGTCTAAAATTTACATTTTCTATGAAACAAGAATTTTATTGCTCACACACACACACACACACATATATATATCTTCCTTTCACAACTTATATACTATACCTTTCACAACTCTATATGTTTATGTGCATACAGCTATAGATTAGTACATTGCTATGATGTAATAGTGATTTAAAAATGTTTAGTATTATGTTGTGATTGAAATTTAATTTTTATCACTTATTGACATTTATTTAACCCTTGTAGGTTTTCTTTTTATTCTCTATAAAATGTAATTAATAATAGTATTTAATACATTACATTATAAAGATTATGTGAAGTAAATAATACAAGTGTCTCATAATTGTTCGGGTAAAGAAAAAAATTATTTTTTTCTCTATCTTCCACTCTTTTCCTCTCTGAGAAAAAGAAGTATAGCTTCAACAAAAAATGTAGTATCAATATTATAAGTATTAATAGAAATACAACAATAGAAACATGAAATAATTTATTTTATTACACTTATATGAAAATATTGGATCAAACTTTGAATAATGAAAAGAAAAAAATGTAAAGAAAATTATTTTCTAATATCTCATTCATTTTAATCCTCTCATACTTCAAGAAATATGAATATCACATATTTGCATAGAATCAAAATTATATACGCATGTAAATTAGATGACTAAATGGGAGATAAAATTAGATCATAATATCCTAGGATTATATTGTAGAACAAAACTTTTCATGGAAACAAATAGAGGTGGGAAAAACAACATAATTTTGGAAAATAGGAAATTTTAAAAGTAAATAATACATTATTAGGATAGTTTAAATTTTTAATCTACTTCTTAAGACTTCCAGCTCATTCTAGGTAGAATAGTCTCATTTTCAGTGGATCAAAACCTACACCAAAAACTAGCATAATGGGGAGAAAAGTTAGTTTGAATGCATCAAAGATCCATAAATACATCTAGGATTGGAGGGAAGGAGATCCGAAGGGACAGAAAACCTCACTGTGGTGAACCTGGCCCTTTTCTCTGCTTTTCCATCAAGACATTTGCTGACATGAAGCATAGGGATAAAGATTGAAAATCCTAGCATGACCTGAGGCATACCTGAAGCTATCATAGATTTTAGTATTTTACAAGGCTGGAGAAAAGAAATTCGAGTGAGAGGGCAGTCAAGGAAGTGTCAAGAAAGAAGAATATAGGTGAACATATCATACTCTCAAGTAAGTCTTTGTTAAGCTCATTCAGAATTAAAAGCAAAGGAGAACAGAGACTCATCAAATTTCAAAAATCACTATTTAGGTTGAAGTATAATAACTACCTTTCTGATGATTAAATGCAACTTATTTTAGTAAAGATAACATTTTGTATAAGCTCTACAATTTTTCTTCCTTCCTTTTTTATTGTTGTTCAATTACAGTTGTTCCAATTTTCCCCCATTACTGTCCCCTGCCCTACCTACCCCTCCACCTCCCATATTCACCCTCCCTCCTCACCAACCCACCCCATTGTCTCTGCCTGTGGGCCATTTTTACATGTTCCTCAGCTTGACTCTTCCCTTTCTTTCCCCCATTATCTTTCTCCTCCCTCCCCTCTGGTCACTGTCAGTTTACTCTTTATTTCCATACTAGTTCATATATTCTCTCAAATACATACTATGCACATAGTAGGCAGACCAAAAAACTAGACCAAATGAAAAATAGTAATAATTGGAATTGACTCATAAATGACCTAGATTCTTGAGTTAGCAAACATAGATTCAAAGTTTTATTGTGATTAATATATCCATGAAAATGGATGGTGAGATATAAAATTTTGTCATGGAAAAATCAGCTCTATAAAAATATGCCCTGGGAATTTTGGGAGTGAACTTTATAATAACTAGCATTAAAAACCAGAAGAACAAATTTAACTCTAGGTTGGACACAGCTGAAGATCTCAGTAGAAAATGGAAATATTTGAGGATAACCAAAAACCATACAAACTTAGAAAAATAAAAAAAAAACTGAGGAAAACTCCATAAAAGAGTTTAAGATATATACATAACACAGTTAAAAGTTTTTCTTACATAGAACATTTTCCAGAAGAGGAAAGAAAGAATAGAACCAAGCAATATCTGAAAAAGCTCCCTACTAACCTTCGCAGTTCAGATCACATCAGTTTCTGCCATCTGGTTCTTCGGGATATGAAGTCTGTGAATTTTGCTCTGACCCATGTGGCCCAGTTGGTTGAGCATTGTCCTGCAAAGTGAAACGTCACTGGTTTGATTCCCAGTCAGGGCACGTTCCTGGGTTGCAAATCATCCCTGGTTGGGGCAAATGTTTCTCTCACAAATGTTGTTTTTCTCCCTCTCTTTCTTCTCCCCTTCACTTCTCTCTAAATGTAAATAAATAAATAAAATCTTTAAAAAAGTCTCTGACTTCTGATTCACAGCTTTGGTCACCACCTATAGCTCCAGCTTTAGCCTTCCCTTAAGATAAACCCCCAGAATATGCTCACTCCTCCAACACGTTGCTCTTCTTCCAAATATTGACTCTCCTCCAGAATCTACCAGCTTTTGGTTTACTCTCTAGTATCTTCAAGTAGTTTTATTTTTGTGATTGTCCAAGATTTATATTAATGCATGCTGTTATGTAAGTTTGTGGTAGGAGCCTAGAGAGACTGAAATTGAACTTCAGCCACACGGGAAGTAGATCCAATAACTATTTTAAAATGTGGGATTTATTCTATCAGGCAATATTATGGTTGTTGGAATCAAGAAGAAAAAGAAAACAGAATTTTAGTCCTCAAAGACTTAAAAGAAGTGTTAAAGAAAGAACAACAATTAAAAAATAACAGTGATTTATTATTGATAGGTGTTAAAGGAAATTTATGTTCTAAATACCACAGAAGCATAAGAAGTATCATCTAAATAGAGAGGGCTCAAGAATGTCTTCTCAAGCTTATTTCTGAGATGGAAATTGAATGATCAACAAAACTTTATTAATAGGGAAAGAGATGAGTGAGACAGAAACCTAGAATGAATTAATACATGAGCCCATACAGTGACATTTATGCAAGGGCATCAGCCTTTTGGCATTACCGGATTGAAAATTATGCAGAAATTAATGTCTGAAGATGAAGCCTGTCTTTGAAGTGTTCATGTGCCATTGTAAGTAGGATTTACTTCTTTAATGGGATATGGAAAGACATTGAAGGAATCTAACCAACTACTATTATCGTAGCCTTTGTATTGTGACTTTCTCATGCTATCTGAAGTGTGAAAGGCAAAATTTTAAAGGACTAAAACTCATCTCAGGAAAAAAATAGAATATTTCAATGTTCAAATTAATAAATAATGCAGGTTTGGATTAGCAGAGAAGGTATATTAGAAGTTGGAAGGCAAAGATAGACAAAAAAGTCATGTGATATTTATGTCATCAAATGGATAAAACAATAATTTATTTACAAGGTCAGGAGTAGTAATCACGATAAAGAGTTGTGGAGGAAATATGATCAGTTTTGTTAACTTCAAAGTTAGAGATCCAGATGTCTGGATACATGATAGAAGCTTTAACAATCATTAGTATGTTTAAGGGTTCTACCAAAGGAGGGGATTGTTTACATTCAGGTGCTTTTGTGGGGTCACATGAATGAAAGTGAAGTCGTACTTGTAAAGCAGCCAGTGGTGACTATCAAGAAGTCCTGAACATAACCATGGTAACCACAATGATGAAAATATGCATACCAAGGAGAGTGTGTGGAGCGAGGACAGTCTTGAGCCATGTCTGAGCCACTACAATGCAGAAAGTTAGACATGCCGTGATCCTCTTTTCAATGTGCCTTCCTTCAACCATTTGTATAGAAATTTCTAGACATAATGGTATTGATCTGTTGGAAGAAACCTTTCTACTTCTTTCATTGAGTAATAAGTCATGGGAATAAGGCACATGCTTATTAAAAATGAGTAATCTTCTGCAAGTTAATAGAAAAAATTATTTTTAGGATTGGAGCTAGAAAATGCGGAAACATCAAAATACCTTATGCAATGCTTGGCTAGATTCTAACTGTTTCAGAAAGTCTGAAGGCCAAAAATGATGTAGAAAAAATATGCCATGTGTGCATATGGGAGAAAAAGTAATGAGTCAAATATTGAAAATATGAGATATGAATAAAGCTAAAAGAAATGATAATTAAGTAGCTTGAGAGAAGGCTGCTGGCAGGTGACCTAATAACTTTAATTCTGTAAAAGAAGGGTCATTATATTTTAAAAAATTAATCTTTATTGAAGAGTCAAAGCAGCTGAATTTAATTATGACAAGATAGATGTGAGTTTCACTGAATGAAACCATTTTAGCATTTGGAATAATTAGTATTAAAAATGAGTTCCTGAAAGACCTTTTTTCTTTTTGAAGGTTTAGTATAATACTGATTTTGGATGGGTGATATGGAAGTCTACATTTAGAAATAAATGGAATATTAAGGGAAATTGAAAATAGGCAGTTTAGAAAGTGATTGTGAAAAAGTAATTTAATAGTGAAGAAGTTATAGAATTAACTACTGCATTTCAAAAACAACTCTAATCTGAAAACTATGGATATTTTAATAATAAGTGTGTTAGTAATATCATAAGAAAAAGTCATGTATTTATCTAAATTATATAAATACATATAAATTACAAAAATAAACCAAAACTATTTTTGCAATAAATTTAACAATACCCTTTTAATCTGGTGACTCATTTCTGGAAATTTAGGTTTTACAAGAAGAATTACAAAAATCTAAAAATATCTACATAAGAATACTTTTTTCCACACTATTTACAGTTGCAAAAATTTCCAAGCAAACTGAATGTGTACCAAAGAAAAAAAATTACACAATTATTGACTAATTAATATATATTATTCAATCAAATTTGAAACGCATCTGAAAAATATGTAGATGTTATTTTTGAATGAGCAAATGAAAAAATGTGCATATTTGATCATTACATTTTACTATAAGTAATCTAAGCTTGCATATACCTGTGTGCGTATGAATGTTTATAAATAATTACACAAGCATGGAAATTACACAGAGCTCGTGAGTTGTCAGGATGTGTTGGTGGGCGAATCATGGAAAAGAGGCTGGGAGGGAGAAGTCAAATAAAAAAACACAAACATTGTTATGGTTGCCAAAAATGTTATCATATTGATACATTTATAAAAATTATGCTTTTTTAAAAAAATAGTATTTAAATAGCTCGAATGCCTCTACCTCAAATGTTAAGCTGTAAACATGGCCATGGAAAGAAACACTCCCACGTGTTGGTCGGGTGGACCCAGCAGCCTGACACACCAAGAAAAGGGGCACTTTGTCAGCATAACCCTATTTCCCAGTGCACTGGGATCAACCTTACTCTAAAAACACAGGTGTGACTTCAGTGTTCCAATCTTTATTTATCAATATAATGAGACTACAAGTAGTTTTTAGTAAATGAAAATCAATATTGGTTTGTTGTGGCAGGTTGATGCCAACATTTACTCTAATGAACAAAGTCATTTTTCTTTTACATGCTAAAAATAACATGATTGTACCTTAAAAAATTAATAGCTAAGAATCACTCTCATCTAATACTGAACTGACCTAAAATTAATAATTAATAATGAATTTCATTTAATACTGAACCGATTTAAAAATTAATAATTAAGAGTGAATTTCATCTAATATGGAACTGTGTTCCACTGTCAGGATTTGACTTTATGTTGAGTTGCAAAATTTACTTTTCGCAAAAAAGTAAAAGAATACAAGAAAGTGTGCACTTTAACATATACATTACATATACATGAATTTAATATATGCATTCATCACTAGCAGCACCACAGCAGTGAGAACAAATGAGGACTATGCTAATGCGCATAATAATGGGAGTATTTGAAAATTTACTGTTAATTTTCAAATTAAGTTATATTCAATAATGGAAATAAAATTTCAACATACAGATAAAATAATTAACACAAAATATCTGCATGCCTTGAAATGCCAAGTAATATTACTACTATTTTCTTCATTGTGCAATTAAAAGAACAAAATTTACCTTGAGTTTCAATGACTTTGAGAAAACCTTTTTAAAGTTAGTGAAGGTATAAGAAAAACCCACTGGAATTTTCATTATTAATTAGATTAAGAGGCCATCATTTTATCCTTTTACCTGTGCCCTAAATAAAGAAGGGGGACAAAGCTTTTCACCAAGAGTTTATGGACTCATGCACCTGAACTCTGTGCCCGACTGGGGCGGAGGGAGCCAAGGTGGGAAGCATAATACCTGCCAATGCAAAGGTGAGAGTGTGGCCTTGCTAACCCCAGATACTGTGTACATCATTTTAACTTTCAATGTTGTGAGATAATATTTTTCCTCTTTTCCATTTTTGCATAATTCAGAAGTTACTGTTAACCTAAGTCACTGAGATGCTGGGTTAAGGGAAAAACACGTTTATGCAAAAGACAATAATTAGCTTAGGAAGTTGAACTTAACTTTTTCTAAGGGTATAGTTTCTTTCATTACTTAGAAAAGAATGTTTAACATAAAGTGGAAGGGAAACATGTCCTTCAGAAAACTTGTAATTCATGGGCAATCTGTCTGTTTTACATGTTCCAAGGCATTGGGTAAAATTCCCCAAACAGGATGTTTTTTTTCTGTAAATGTGTGCCTTTTCATAAGAAATTGTCAGTCTTCACCGGAAAAGGAAAGTGAGTAAGTGCTGGGCAATGAGCAGGAACCCGCGGAACTCAAGACTGAGGCGTTCCCCGGTGGACGCATAAATGCATGTTTCATTCTATTGCTTCCTAGTGTGGTCCTTCTGACTGCTCTTTTGAGGTTTCTTTGTAACAAACCTTGCTTTTCCAGAAAAGACTGATGTGGAGGCATAGCAGTTTCCATGTAATAAACATTCTGTTTGGTTTTCCAGAAAAAAAATACTAGAAAGACCTGAAAATATATGTAATAACCATGCCATTGTCATACTTAATTAAAGCAATAATCATTCTTACTTATTACTCAATGACATCTAATGCTAATAGATAATGTTCAATTTTCCAAAAAAAAATATTAGGTATCTACTATGTGACAGGCACTATTCTAGCTGCTCAGGGTAGATTAACAATAGAAATGGATGAAACTCCTTCCTCTTACAAAGCAGTGAATAATTATCTAGTTGACACAATTGGCTAGAAGAGGAAGAAGTCTATGAAACATACGACGATTTTGACTTCAAATAAGTTGTAACTCAATAGGATCAAGAGAGAAGTAAAGTAATTATTATGCAACAATGTAACAGCACTAAGACAGAAGTGAGCAAAGGTCGCTTTTGTAATAGAGGTCTTGGCAGTCAGCTGAGAAGAGTCAGGGAAGGGTTATCGAAGGAACTGGTGTCTCAATAATTTCTGATATCCTATCCACAATAGTAAGGAGAGGCATTCCTGATAGAAATACCTTCATATGCAAGGAACTTGGGAGTGAGCGTAATGCCTGCAGGTAACTACAATCCTTTTAGTACAGCTGGAGTATGAACTGCAGAATGGAGAGTTGTGGCAGACCAGGCTGGAGAGAATAATAGGATCCACGTCAAGGGATTCCTTGTATACTATGGCAAGGAATTTTATTCTATGGGCAGGGATGAGGTGTTTTATATTTATAAATGAAGACTATGTGATAAAGCATGTTATAGAGAGATTGTTTATATATCATTGTTGAGACAGAGTGGAAGAAATGTAAGAGCAGGATAGCAAACAAAGGCAATTAAAAGGCTGTTAAAATAAACTAGGAAAAATATGATTATGGTTTCAGGGAAGTGTTTTCATTGCAAATAGATAAAAGGGAACTGAACCAAGAGATATGAAGCATAAATTGAAAAGACATGAAGTTTCTGAGGGAAAGGTAATAGTCAACATTTCCTCCGCCAATTCCTCCAACAAATATATGTTGAGAGCCTACTTATGCCGGTCAACTTAGTTAACAACGCAAAAAATCTCTCTGACATCATGGGAATCATATTTTAACAGGGAAATACAATAGTATACAGATGTAAACAATAGTATATTTTAGAGCAGTAAGCAGTGCAGAAACAGAAACCAAGAACAAACAAATGGTGACAAGGTTAAAAGGTGTCAATTAAAAGGTGTCGGTAGCGGAAGACTGTGTGTCAAGAAAGACAAAGGGTTTTTTCAAGAGGACGGATTACAGTGGGGAGCAAAGTAATGGGGTGATGCCTAACAAAAGGAAGTTCCGTCAAGAGAAAGGCTTCTTTTCAATGAAAGATGGATGTAGAAAGAAAATACCATGCTTTTGTAACAATGGGAGTGATAGAGCCGATAATAAAAATAAATTCATATATAAGAGAGTGGGAAGAGAACACTGCTGGATCAATGTCTTT
>PVIA01018847.1:0-11811 GCA_004024845.1 Tonatia bakeri | reverse complement strand
CTAGATCTGCCCCTGCCCACTGCCTCCCCTCCATCCTTTAGATGAGGTGACTCCCACATTCACAAGGTGTCGTCTCCTTGTCAGAAAAGAGAGGCAAGTCCCAGGGCACATTCCACCTGCTTCAACTCATGGTGAGCCTCTGTTTTAGTGATGTCAGCTAGTGTCCCTTTTCATCTTGATTGTGGTCATGGTGGGTAGCGTCTAAAAAGCTTGGGACTGATGGAATGCACAGTCCTGTGTGGTCTCCTCTCCCCATGTGAGAGCCCTGCCTAGTGACTTGCTTCTACAAAGTGATGGGATGCCACTTCTGTGATGAAATTACGAAAGATTCTGTTTTCAAGGTTTCTAAGCCTATCTTGCTTTCCATTTCTTTTTTTTCCTTTTTACAGGGTGGGGTGCTCACTCTGTAGGATGACAGCTGCCCTGTTGTGAGATGCCCTAGGCGAGGCCCCTTGGCAAAGGACCCATAGCTCCAGCAAATGGCCAGCACAAGACAGAGACCCTCAACCCCACATCTACAGAGACCAGCATCGTATCCACAGCCATGAGAGTTCACTTGGAAGATCTTCCCATCTTATCTGGTCTTGAGAGAACTGCAGGCCTACCAACACCCAGATTGCAGCTTCTGACACCCTGAACCAGAACTACTCAGTGAAAGTGCACCTAGACTCCTGACCCACAGAAACTGTGAGATAATAAAGCTTTGTTGTTTAAAGCCACTAAGATTTGTTATGCAGCAATACATAATAAATACCATTGTGTTTGGTCTTAAACTATCCTAGAAACCTTTTCAAGTTAATCCTTTATTCCCAGTGAAATTCTCTCATTAACACAAATAAATAGCTCATGAGAAATTGATGTGCAATTTTAGTTCCTGCCATTGGATCTCAGTTATGAAATCATTGCTGTTTGCATTTCATTCATACCCCATGAGGCATCCTGCTGTCTCTTCAATCTACTTTTGTACTTTTCATTCTTCTTTATGGGGTCAGATTTTTGAAAAAAAAATTGAGTGGTACCTTGTACAATATTGCCAGCTTTCAATAAATTGGAATTAGGTGTGTGGTTCCAGCACCAATACATTTATGTGATGTGAGCGTAAACCCAGGACACCACATAGTTTCTGAGTGAATCACCCGATTGCCTTTCTCTGAGACCTCAGGGGACTATTGTGCCAGCAGGATGATGATTGAAAGTGTCCTCTGTTCACCAGGAGCAGGGCAGAAGGAGAGTGTTGTCTTCAGTGGCCAACCACATGGGAACAGTCATGATTTTTCTTTCTTCATCTTCCCCAAACTTGGTGCTCCAATTTACCATTTCCATGATTTTTTTACCCCATTGTTGTCTGTCATTGCTGTCACTTCCTCCTTGTTGTCATAACACAAATGGAAATGTACCAGTCACTAGGGTCCTTTTGTGCATTCTGCCACCTGGAGGTCCGCACTTGACAGACTAAATGATTAATTCTCTGTTTTCAATCACAAAGGAGGACAGGAAGAGACTGCTTAGTCACCTTGTAAACCAATGTCCAAGGATGATTTTCAGACACTTTATTTTTTAAAATTGGGGTAAAATATACATAACATGAAATTTATCATTTAACCATATTTAATTGCATAGTTCAGTAGCATTAATTATATTCACATTCTGTGAAACCATAACCACTCTCTATTTCTAGATCTCTTTTAACTTCCCAAACTGAAGTAGTGTCCCCATTAAACATTAACCCACCATTCCTCTTCCCCTTCTCCTGGCCACAATCCTTCTGTTTGCCCTATCAACCTGACTACTCTAGGTACATCATACAATATTTGTCCTTTTGAGACAGGCTCATCCCACTCAGCATGAAGTCCTCAAGTTCATCATGTTGTAGCATGTGTCAGGATTTCCTCCCTTTTTAAGGCTGAGTCATATTCCATGCCATTGCATATGCACAGTAGGTACAAGGATACACCATATTTTGTTTATTCATCCATCAATGGGCATCTGTTTACTTCCACTTTGGGCTACTATGGATAATGCCACTATGACTATGGGTTATTTTCACAGACAAATTGACCAGAAACAAAATATTTTTTAGCCCCACACACCACTCCAAGGACACAGCATCTTGCTCCAGCCCTCAAATGGACTGAGGAATAATCACAAGACAGAGGCCACTTGCAAGATGGAGTTAATGTGGTTTTGCTCTTCCTCCTTCACTTCTTATTTCTCTGACATCCCTTGGGTCCAAGGCACTGAGTGGCATGCCAGGGGCCCAGACACAAACACATCACCAGCCTGTGCCATGCACTCCCAGACAGGGATGAAGACCCCCTACTCACACTGTGAGGATGGGCCTGTGTTCTATAGAAAATATACACTGCCTTGAGGCAGTGAGACACTGGCCAGGAACCAGAAGATCTGGGAAGGATTGGCCCAGGATTCTGACAGGAAATGAGGCAAAGGCCTTTCAGCTGGATTTTGAACTGGCAGGATGTTGAAGGAGAATGTGGCATTGGCACAATGCAATTTACCCCAAGAGGCTGAAACCATTCCTCTGTAGCAAAAATAATGTTTTTCCTGTGGTGGAAAGATAGACTCAGTTATGAAGGAGATTGGGGCACATGAAGAAAGATATTGGGTATCTTGCAAAAATATGTGACATAAACATAGCTAGCCATTGAAAATACTTTCTATTTTATTGCAGACTTCAATTGAAGCAGATGTTGAAGCCCTTAAGACAATGAAGAAGTAGCTAAGATGTATCACAGACCCATTAAGTTGTAAAAAGTCATCAAACATGACAACTAAATGCAGTGTGGTTCCCTGGGTTGGATCCTGGAGCTGAAAGAGGCTATTCATAGAAGAACTACTGAAATCCAGTAAAATTCACTGTTTAGTTAGTAGTAATGTATCAAGGTCAATTTCTTAGTTTTGACAAGTATACCATGATAATATAAGATATTAATGGTAAGGAAATGTTAGTGAAGGGTCTAGGGGAACTCTATAATATCTCTGTAATTTTTCTTTAAATCTAAAATTTTTCCAAAATAAAGTTTATTTTAAAGGAAATGGAAGCCACGGAAGTCCACAATCCTATCCTTTCTTCAAATCAATAATTTTTATTTTTTCTGGTTTTGTTCTAATTACTGTAGACACTCATTTTTATATAACAGCAAAAATATTAGCCTCCTTACAACATAACAGGTGCACCAAGACAGAGAAAGATGGCCCAAATGAAATAGCATATCAAAACTCCAGGAAAAGAGCTAAGCGATGAGGAGATACACAACCTATCTGAAGCAGACTTCAAAACACTGGTAGTCAGGATGCTCACAGAACTGATTGAGCTCAGCCCCATTTAAGCTACCCAAAATGAAATAAAACAAAATATACAGGGAACCAACAGTAAAGGGAAGGAAAATGGACTCAAATCAACAATTTGGAACAAAATAAAGAAATAGACATCCAACCAGGACAGAATGAAGAAACAAGAATTCAAAAAAAATGAGGGGAGTCTTAGCAACCTATGGGACAACTTCAAGCACTCCAACATCCAAATCATAGGGGTGCCAGAAGGAAAAGAACAAGAGCAAGAATTGAAAACTTATTTGAACAAATAATGAAGGAAAACTTCCCCAATCTAACAAAGGAAATAGGCTTCCAGGAAGTCCAGGAAGTTCACAGAGTCCCAAAGAAATTGGACTCAAGGAGGAACACACAAAGGCACAGCATAATTAAGTTACTTAAGATTAAAGATAAAGAGAGAATCTCAAATTCAGCAAGAGAAAAAGAAAGGGCTACCTACAAAGGTGTTCCCATAAGACTATCAGCTGATTTCTCAAAGGAAAACTTACAGGAAAGAAGGGGCTGGAAAGAAGTGTTCCAAGTCATGAAAGGCAAGGACCTACATTCAAGATTACTTTATCCAGCAAAGCTATCACTTAAAATGGAAGGGCAGGTAAAGTGCTTCCCAGATAAGGTAAGGTTAAAGGAGTTCACCATTACCAAGCCCATATTTTATGAAATGTTAAAGGGACTTATCTGAGAAATAGAAAGTCAAAAACTATGAGCAGTAAAATGACAATAAACTCATGACTATCAACAATTGAACCTAAAAACAAAAACTAAGCAAATAACTAGAACAGGAACAGATTCACAGAAATGGAGACCACATAGAGGATTATCAATGGAGAGGAGGGGGGAATGGGGGAAGGTACAGAAAATAAGAAGCATAATTTGTAGGCATAAAATAGATGCAGGGAGGTTAAGAATAGGATAAGAAAGAGAGAAGCCAAAGAATTTATATGTACGACCCATGGACATGAACTAATGGAGGGACATGCTGGAGGGTAGGGGGTGCAGGGTGGAGGGGGGATAAAAGGAGAAAAAATTAGGACAACTGTAAAGCATAATCAATAAAATATACCTAAAATATTAGACATTAAAATTGTCTTAATTTTAATAGATATTAAAATTTTACTTAAATTGTACATGCTTATGTTTCTGAATTTGGTTTAGTTTTTTTTAATTTATTGTCTCCACTTCCCCTCATCCTTCTAACACCATTGTGGAAGCAGTGTTGACACCATGGTGCATGTATCATTCACCTTTCAGCATGCCCAGTCCTCATACACAAACATGTGCACACATATACATCAATGGCTAATGTCTGTCCTTGTTGACTTTTGCAAAAATCAGATCATGATATACATACATCTATGCAACTTCTTTCCTTCCTTCATAGCATGGATAGCCCCACTATTCCATAGATGTGGATCTAACTCAAGATGTTGTTTAATATCTGAGCAATATTCCATGCAAGGGATGTAGACAACTTATTCAAACATTTCCCTTTAGGGGGATTTGTGGCTTTGTACTGTAATACATATCATTATACAGATGCCTATGTGAAAATGAGTTTACTTCTATCAAGTAGATGAGCAGAAATGAGACAACTATGCCAAAGAGTGTGTGTAAGTATATAATAGAAAACAATGCATGAAATCCTCTTCCCTTTACATCCTCATCAAGAGTAGATATCAAACAATTTTTGCCTATCCATGGACATACTTTAATTTGCTTTTCTATGTTTTCACATGAAGACCAGTATATTTTTAAAAGTTTATCAACCATTCACCCTTATTCCTCAGTGAACTGCCTATTAATATGCATTGCTTATTCTCTGTAAGTTTTTTGGCTTTTAGTATGTAAGAGTTCTTCACATGCTGGAAGTAATTCTTTGTTTTAGCTAGAGTGATGTTTTTCCCAGATCATCTTCACCTTTGACTTTGTTTAGGCTATCTTTTGTTATAAATTTTTAAAAGGAAAGAAACCCTATAGTCAAATATGTGTATCCTGGAGGGCAATGTTCAGAAACTGATTTTTTTCTTATACCACATGTGTGAAATCTTTTCTGCTCAGATTCCAGAAGTTGTCTCAGGCAGCTTTGAGGACCATTAGGATATTCTCTGTGTGTCAGTCACTTGCCCAATGATCAAGGACTGAAACCCCCTATTCTGTCTCTTACCTCAGCTCCACCTCAAGGCAGGTTCCACAAAGCCTTGTTTCTGGGACTGACCCTCAGAACCCACCCTGGGGAGGGAAAGGCCTGACCTTCCCTCTCTTGCATGTCCCCTTTGTGGCGTAGGTGTCCATGGGCAGGATGGAAGGGCACATGGAGAGGACAATACCTTGCTGTCGTATCCTGATCTTGCAATGGTTTAGTCAGACATCGGAGCAACTGGGTGGCAGATGCCCACATTCTGATTCTTTTTTATTGTGGTAAAATGCTAGTATACATAACATAAAATTGACCATGTTAACCATGTTTAAGTACACAGATCAATACCATTAGCTCATTCACATAGATATGCAGTCATCACCATCCTCCATCTGCAGAACTTCTGCATCTTCCCAAACTGAATTTCTGTCCCCATAAACTTTAACCTTCCATTTCTCCTCCCCCAGGCCTTGACACCCATCATTATCCTCTCTGTCTCTGTGAATGTCATTAGACTCTCTTGTTGGGTGCCCCAATGGATTTTCAGGACATGGGCCTATGTCCCTATGAACCCCTGGTGTCAAGGACTACATGAGGCTATTCCCAGCTGTCAAGCACCCTCTCCCAAGATACCTCACATAAGCTCATACCTACAATTTCCCTCTGGCTTCAGGACCCACACCACTCAGTCTCTCCCACTCTGCCTTCAGAAAACCTCTAATCAGCTCTTGGCTCTTAGATTTCACAAGCCAGAGTGAGGAACCATCCAAGAGGCACACACATGTAGCTTCCCAGGGATGCCTTCGAATCCCCCACATTTTGCCTACACCAGAAAGAACACCCTGGAAAGGCAAAGCACGCTGCAGCTTCTTCAGTGAGACTCCGTCACCCTCCTTAGGAACCAGCCTTCCTTTCAGACTCCTACAGGTTCAAATGCTCTCTTGGCAAGTCTCACCTAGAAAGCCTGTCCTCCCTTAGAAGGCTTGGGTTTTTTGTCCTCAGGCGCAGCCTTATGTTGTTGGAATCCCTATAGCAGCCTGCTACACATGCTACACCTTGTTAAAATTGTAGAATTTCCTTTCTTTAAATGGTTGAATAACATTTCATATCTATATATCTATATATCTATCTATAGATGTGTATTAATAAAGTTTGTTGAGTCCTATGCAAAAGTATCTTTTATTATTGATGATGCTGATTTAGTTCTGGATATATATATCACATCTTGTTTATCCATTCATCCATCCATGGATATTTAGGTTGTTTCCATATCTTGGCTATTGTGGAGAATGCTTCAGTAAATAGAAGAGTACAGATATTTCTTCAATATCCTGTTCTCATTTCCTTGAGATAAATACCCAGGGGTGGGATTGCTGGATCATATGGTAATTCTGTATTTAGTTTCTTGAGCAACTTCCATACTGTTTCCATACTGGAAGTTGTTTATGGAACAACTTCCATAGTGGCTGCACCAATTTACATTGTTATTAACAGTGTGCAAGGGTTCCTCTTACATATCAAGGAACTAGAAAAAAACAAACTAAACCCAAAATTAATAGAAAGAGGTAAATAACAAATATCAGAGAGGAAAAAACTGAAATAGACACTAAAAAGATGATAGAGAAGAACAGTGAAACAAAGAACTGTCATTTTGAAAAGATAAATAAAATATATATATATTAGCTATTCTTACTAAAAAGAGAATTCAAACAAAAATATAAAATCTAGTAGATGTGTATTAATAAAGTTTGTTGAGTCCTATGCAAAAGTATCTTTTATTATTGATGATGCTGATTTAGTTCTGCAAAATGCCTATAGCAGAAAGCTCCCAGCTCCCTGTTGTCTCTACTTTAGGTAAAACAGATGAACATCCTCAGGCAGCTGAGCATTGTAAAGCAGGTAAACATACTCTAACAGTATTACAGCAGGCTTCACAAATAATTGACCATAAATGCTGCCCACCCTCTCTGCTTGCTGTAACCTATGTCCTGCCCATTCCACTTTATTCTGGAGTTTCAGCTATTAAAGAGGGGGCCTATTCTGAACAGAGCTCCCCACTCTGACTGTCCATTTCTCACTAAAGCCCAACTCAGAACCCTGACCTGAAGGACATGGCTTAAAGGTCTCTTGTGACAATAAGATTCAGAGGCATGGGGATGTCACCCTCATCATAGCCTTCAGCACTGTAGTGAGACAATTGGCAATGGGGTGGTGCTCTAGATTTCAAGCAGATCTATGGGATTAACTGAGTTCTTTGTAACAGAAACATTTTGTATTGCAGAAGCAAAGTTAAACCTTTTAGATGAAAGTCAATCCCCATTAAAATCAGGAGGAGTTAGGAGAGGCATTGGCTGCATATTAAAGCAACCGGAATTTTTCGGGGGGTGGGGGGAAGATATATGAAAGCTATTCTTTGTAATGCATAGTTATTAAAGGTGAATACAGGAAACAATGATTTTTATGATGAATTTTGTGGGTCGAATAAGTTCATAGCTCTCAGAAGAAATTTGTTTAAAAGGCAAAGGTCACCTTAATAAATAAATGCCATAGCTGACCCTCAGTAATCCATGGAAATAAAGGAAATGAAGACTAGGACTGATAGCAATTGTGAAATAACACTAATCATCTTTATTCAGGTCAGAGTTTAAAGTAAAAATGTTTCATAACTACACTACAAACTTCTTAGTTTCAGATATTTAGACAACTGAATTCTTTATTTCAACTTACTTATTTGATTTGCCACTTATAACTCTTACAGATGTGCATTTAAAGGCACATAACATGACTTAAAACCCTGAACACCTGGGTCACAGGCCTGAAAGCCCAGTGATCTGAACATTATAACCTTGAGCAAATCACTTCACTTCTGATCCTTAGAATCCTTATCAATAAACAAAAACACAGCCCTCCCACCAAGTTTCCAGGGTAACCCAATGAAATTAGGCATGTGTAAATATTATGTGTTGTGACTATTATTAGTTGTGATGTTATTGACCATGGTAATATTAATAATTACATTTTAAACATGATATATTTAACTCCCACCAAAACTTCCAATGATAATGACACAGACATGCTGAGGTATCCACCTTGCTAGCCCTGAGGTGAAAGCAAAGCCAAGCCTGCATTTTTCTCTGAGGTCACTGCCTATACCTGGGGCATTTGACATGCTGACAGGAGTCAGCTCAGTTGGGTGACAGGTGAAAAAAATCACATATCTGAACTGCATACTTTCAAAGGGCACTTGGATGCCACAAAGGCACAAATCTGAAAAAATGTCTCTGCTTAAAACAAAACAATCAAAATATTAGACATGGCTGTGCTTTTCCAAGGACATAATATGTTAAATTGTGAAAATCCAGCACCAGGTATGAGATGGTAGATATTGGCTGAGATGGGAAGGAGCATTTTCTCTATTGCACTTCTCTCCCCAGTCCCCCAGTACCAATGGTCTTTCTATATGCTAACAATTGATTCGTCTTGGCTATTTCATTTGTTCATGAGCTTTACAGATTGTTCTAGAGGCTGGACTTTACAGATTATGTAGGGCCAAGTGCTCATTTTATGGATGATTACACTGATTCCAGGGGCTTGTGTGACTTGGTAACCTGAGGGCCAAGAAGGATCCAGGATCCTTTCATCAACTGTTAGCCCAGGCTTTCTGATGTTCTGAGTCTCTGACTGTACATATTCACTGTTCAGTCAATGCAAAGTCAGTATTTGAGTTTTAAAAAGAAAACAAAGAGAAGAAACCTCTGGAAGATCTGATTCATACAGACTCAGAAAGGAGGTGGAAGGTGTGAGAGAAGGTGCGGGCCCTACATGTAACTTTCAAGCTGGCACCATGCCCCCTGGAGTGGCCACAGAGCAGAAGACCATTGCTGGTGTCACAGGTGGGTACAGGTAACCAGGTTCTTGGTGATCGGGAAAAAGAATTGAATCAAACACCCAGAGTTCATAGAAGAAAACATGGGAGCAGGCCAACTCCAAGCAGAGATTGACCTCATGGGCTGGAGGGACTCTAGTCTTATAGGGCAGATCCTTCCTGGCTAGTTTTGGTGGGCTTTACTGCACATGCACAAGTAGTTGTATTACTTTAAAGCTACTGCACATGTGGTCTCCCATGATTTTCCCTGATTGGCCACCAGGGAAGAGGGTCCCACAATGCTACCGAATTGACCCCTGTTTCTCCTGGGGTACCCCTGTACTAGGTTCACCTTTCTCTTTATCAGAGAATTATAGCTCTCCATGTTGGAGATTGGTGAAAAGGAAAGGAATTATTTATTCAAGTTATACGGACTTAAGAGTAATGGCTTTATGTCTTCGTCAAATTCCAAAGTCCCTTAAAACACCCACAAACACACACAGTCTTTCCTTCCCCTCTTTGCCCAGTCTGGGGTACTGTATCTCAGGGAAAGAAATAGAAGCCCATGGCTCAGGCAGCTCCCGGTTCTTCCCAGTAATCCATGCTCAGCGGGTAGGCCTTCCTTGGTTCCCAGCACCATCAGCTGTGTTGCCGGGACCCCCAGCTAAAGCTGCATGGTGGTTCTCTGCTGAAGCTGCGTGGTAATGTTACAGGGTGCAGCCAAGAGGGGGGACCCCAAATGGACATTTAAAATGGGGCCCAGAACTCAAGGTGTCCAGGAGATTCTAAGATGTTTTTTTACCCCTTCCCCCCCACCAGGTGTGAGTTGGGGGAAGGGGCACACAGAGCAAGAACATGCAGGGCAGCTTTGCAGCTAATCCATGGCATGGTCATTTAACATACCTATAGCCTTGGGCCGGTTGCTTGAATATGCTAAATAGCTATGGCCATGCTCTGGGGCAGGGGAATGGAAAGGGACACCTCCCCGAGATGTGACTGGGGGGCAGGTCCCCTGAGTTACAGCGCTTGCGTGGGAGCTTGGAGGAGATTGATTCCAGGACATGAGGTGCCACTTGCCCAGACCCATGATGGTGACCAGAAAAGCTGGAAAGGACAGCAGATTGAGGGCAAGTGTGGCCGAGTGTGGGAGGAGTCAGAAATGGGGCTGCAGAGGAAGATTGGCGCAAGGATTTAAATGCAGACACGGCATCCATAGAAGAGAGAACCGCGAGGATTTGCCTGAGTGGGGACTCCTGTGGTCCTGGGGGAGAGAGGACCACGTGACTGGAGTGGTAGAGAGAGGACCACACACCTTTGCCAGAGTGGGGACCCCCACAGCAGTAGTAGGGGGAACCATCACCCAGCTTTAGCAGAGATTCCAGCGACACAGCTGATGGTGCTGAGAACTGAGAGAGGCCTACCAGCCGAGCACGGATTACTGGGAATAACCAGACATTGCCTGAGACTGGACTTCTATTTCCTTTTCTGAGATACGGTACCCCAGACTGGGCAAGGGGGAAGGAAGGACTGTGTGCATTTGTGGGTGTTTTAAGGGACTTTAAGATTTTGATAAAGACATTAGGTCACTACCTTAAGTTTGTATAACACTAAATAAATGTTTTCTTTCCTTTTCACGAATCGCTGGCATTGAGAGATATCTTTCCTTTAAGGCGGCGGACAAGACGGACCTGAGTCTCTTCCCGTAAGAGTATTATCATTCTAGGCCCCTTGTTTTGCTCTGTAACAGTAATTCTTCTCATGGCTGCGGTGGTGGGGAGGGTCCCCCCACTCTGGCCAAAGAAGCGTAGTCCTCCTTACATGGCTGCAGCCGTGTGGTTCTCTCTCTACTGCCACAGCCGCGTGGCTCCCTCTTCAATGGCTGCCGAGTCTGGGTATAAACATCCTTCCAGCTTTACTGGGCTGCCATCATGAGTCTGTGCAGGGGTGTCCCCATGTCGTGGAGCCAATCATCTCCAAGCTCTCACACAGGTTCTGTAACTGGGGGGAGTTGCCTCCCAGTTACATCTTGAGGGGAAGTTCCTTCCATCCCCCTGGCTCAGAGCTTGGCCACAGCTATTTAACATATCTATGTAACCAGTTAAAGGTTATAGGTGTATTAAATGACCATGCCAGAGGTTAGCTGCAAAGCTGTTGCTGTGCAAAACAGCTCTCAATGGCCCTGCTCCATGTGTCCCTTCCTCCAACTCATACCTGTGGTGGAGGGTGAGGACATCTTATATAGCTTTCTAATATTTCCTGCACACCTTGAGTTCTGGACCCCATTACATATCTTTCTTTTGAGGGCCCCCTGGCTGCACCCTCCTGCACTGGCACTCAAAGGGCTGCATCCTTCCAGCAGCAGCACCTCCTCTGAAGCAGTTGGTGACACTGGGCTCCTGGCTGCAGGGCCAGCTGGATTCACACCCATCTGCCTGGGCAGCCACAGGGAGAATGTTGGTGG
>PVIA01018846.1:0-11811 GCA_004024845.1 Tonatia bakeri | reverse complement strand
GAGGAGAGAGAAGAGGGAATTTCAGGGGAAAAGGGGAAGGGTTTGCAGGAACAAAGTTAAAAGACACATGGATAAAACTAGGGGGAGGGTGGTAATGGGAGGGAAGATGGGAGGGGGGTGGGTGGGCTTGATTGGGAGTAAAGGGGAGAAAAATGTACTTAAACAATCATTAAAATAAAAAAAATTAAAAAAAAAAAGAGAACCAACCATATGGGAAAACATATTTGCCAATGATACCTCAGACAAGGGGTTAATCTCCAAAATATATAAAGAACTCCACTCTAAGAAGACAAGCAACCCAATTAAAAAATGGGCAAAGGACTTGAACAGACACTTCTCCAAGGAGGACACACAGAGGATCCAGAGACACATGAAAAGATGCTCAATATTGCTAGCTATCAGAGAGATGCAAATTAAAACCACAATTAGATACCACTTCACACCAGTCAGAATGGCCATCATAAACAAAGCAACAAACAACAAGTTTTGGAGAGGTTGTGGAGAAAAAGGAACCCTAGTGCACTGTTGGTGGGACTGCAGACTGGTACAACTGTGGAAAACATATGGAATTTTCTCAGAAAACTAAAAATGGATCTGCCTTTGACCCAGCAATACCACTGCTGGGATTATATCCTAAAAACCCTGAAACACCAATCCAAAAGAACCTATGCACCCCAATGTCCATAGCAGCACAATTTATAATAGCCAAGTGCTGGAAGCAACCTAGATGCCCATCAGTAAATGAATGGATCAAAAAACTACGGCACATTTACACAATGGAATTCTATGCAGCAGAAAGAAAGAAGGAGCTCTTACCCTTTGCAACAGCATGGATGGAGCTGGAAAGCATTATGCTAAGCAAAATAAGCCAGGCAGTGAAAGACAAATACTATATAATCTCATCTGTAACAGGTACCTAATGAACAAAAGAAACAAACAAGCAAAATATAACCAAAGACACTGAAATAGAGGACAGGCTGACAGTGACCAGAGGAGAGAGGGGAGGGAATTTCAGAGGAAAAGGGGAAAGGTTTGCAGGAACAAGTATAAAGGACACATGGACAAAACTAGAGAGGGGTGTAAATGGGAGGGAGGTGGGGAGGGATGGGTGGGTGGGCTGGGATGGGAGTAAAGGACACAAAACTGTACTTAAACGACAATCAAAATAAAATTTTTTTAAAAAAGAAAAAAACACCCTGGCTGGTGTAGCTCAGTGGATTGACCACTGGCTGTGAACCAAAGCATCGCAGGTTCGATTCCCAGTCAGGGCATATGCCTGGGTTGCAGGCCACAGCCCCCAGCAACCACACATTGATGTTTCTCTCTCTCTCTTTCTCCCTCTCTTCCCTCTCTAAAAATAAATAAATAAAATCTTTAAAAAAAGAGAGAAAAAAAACTGTGTATGTATGTTTATGGTAGCTGTATTTATAATTGCCAAAACTTGGAAGCAACCAAAATATCCTTCAGTAGTTAAATGATAAATAAATGGTGGTATATCCAGATGATGAACAGTACTCAGTGCTAAAAAGATATGAGATATCATGGGCTATCATGATAAGCCCAAAGATCATGGGATATCAAACCATGAAAAGACATGGAGGAAGCTTAAATGCATATTACTAAGTAAAAGAAGTCAATCTGAAAAGGCTACATGGTGTATAATTCCAAGTATATGACATCCTGGAAAAGACAAAATTATGAAAAAAGTTAAAAAAATCAGTGGCTTCCAAAGGTTGGGGAGGAGGATAAATAGGCAGACAACAGAAGATTTTTAGGGCAGGGAAAATGCTCTTTTTGATACTACAATTCTGGATACACACCCTTATATATTTGTCCAAACCCATAGAAAGTACACCAATAATGTGAACTATGGACCTTGGGTGACTGTGATGTACCACTCTGGTGGGGGATATTCATGATAATGGGGAAGGCTATGCATATATGGCAGTAACAGATATAATCTCTTGTACCTCTCCTCAATTTTGCTGAGAACCTAAAACTGCTCTAAAAATAATAAAATTTTACTAGAAAAAGTGTATGTGTGAATAAAGATGGGAAGGGGGTCTAGAGATATAAAACAATTGTA
The DNA here is from genome assembly GCA_004024845.1 of Tonatia bakeri. Lineage (NCBI taxonomy): Eukaryota > Metazoa > Chordata > Mammalia > Chiroptera > Phyllostomidae > Tonatia > Tonatia bakeri. The sequence continues at coordinate 9,725 of PVIA01018846.1, read as the reverse complement.
TTTAGATGGAGGATTATGGTTAGACCTATTTACTTGTAAAATATTCTTTTTTAAAGATTGTATTTATTTATTTATTTTAAGACAGAGGGGAAGGGAGGAAGAAACAGAGGGAGAGAAACATCAATGTGTGATTGCCTCTCACACGCTCCCTCCTGGGGACCTTGCCTGCACCAGGGCATATGCCCTGACTGGGAATCGAACCAGCGACCCTTTGGTTCACAGGCCAGCGCTCAATCCACTGAGCTACACCAGCCAGGCAACTGTTAATATTTTTGATCTTCTTCTTTTTCTTAGATAAGTTCTTTTAACATTTCATATAATAAAGGTTTGGTGATGATGCCCTTTAACTTGACCTTATCTGGGGAACACCTTATCTATCCTTACATTCTAAATGATAGCTTGGCTAGATAGAGTCATCTCGGAAGTAGGTCTATGCCTTTCATGACTGAATATTTCTCTCCAGCCCCTTCTTGCCTGAAAGGCTTTTTTTTTTTTTTTTTTTTGAGAAATCAGCTGGTTATCTAATGGGAACTTCTTTGTAGGTAACTGTCTCCTTTTCTCTTGCTGCTTTTAAGATTCTGTCTTTATCTTTCATCTTGGGTAACTTAATGATGATGTGCTTTATTGGGTTCCTCCTTGGGTCCAGTTTCCTTGGGACTCTCTGAGCTTCCTGTACTTCCTGGAAATGTGTTTCCTTCACCAGATTGGGGAAATTTTCCTTCATTATTTTTTTAAATAAGTTTTTGATTTTTTGGTCTTTCTCTTCTCCTCTGGCATCCCTATGATTTTGAGGTTAGAACATTCCATGTTGTCCCTGAGGTTCCTAATCTTCTCCTCATTTTTCTGAATTCTTGTTTCTTCATTCTGTTCCAGTTGGATGTTTATTTCTTCCTTTGTGTTCCAAATCCTTGGTTTGAGTCCCAGTTTCCTTCCCTTCACTCTTGGTTTCCTGTATATTTTACTTTATTTCACTTTGTATAGCCTTCATTTCTTCCTTCATTTTGTGACCAAACTCAATCATTTCTGTGAGCATCCTGATTATCAGTGTTTTGAACTGTGCATCTGATAGGTTGGCTATCTCCTTGTCACTTAGTTCTGTTTTTGGAGTTTTGATCTGTTCTTTCACTTGGGCCATATTTCTTTGTCTTGGCACACCTTTTACATTGTAAGGGGAAGAGCCTTATGTATTCACCAGGGCAGGGTAACCCACTTTGCTCCATTGTGGTGCTGTATGTGGAGAAGGAGTCCAAGAGGGAACAATGCCACTTTCTGGGTTCTCACCCTTCTTTGTCACTTCCCCCACTACCCAGAAGCAAAATGGGCCATTCTGGTGGTGATTTCTGAGTGGGTATGTTTGTGCACATTCAAGAACCCTGTGGGTCTGTCCAGCAAACTCTCTTGTACAGCTGGGAGTTTCTCCCATGACCACAACTCCAACAGGTTTTTACAGCCAGGGTTTTTGAAGCTTTAGTTTCCCATGCTGGAGCCTTAGGTTGTGCAGTCTGCCTTGCTCCCCTGCTATTCCTTTGGTCAACTGCACACAAATGTGGGACCACTGGGTCCTCCAGCCGCCATTTCATCCACCCAGTCTGTCACCTTGCTGAGCGTCCTCTGTGCCCCAGCTGCCCATCTCCACCCCTCCTACCAGTCTGGGTGAATATTTCTTCTTTAACTCCTTGGTTGTTGGACTTCCATACAGTTTGTTTTCTGGCAGTTCGTGGGTTTTTTTTTTTTTTTTTTTTTTTTTTTTTTTTTTTTTTTTTTTTTTTTTTTTTTTGCTTTTAAAAATTGTCCTTCTTTGGTTGTGGAAGGAGGCAAAGCATCTTGCCTCCATCTTGGCCAGAAGTCCCACAGTCGTTAATAATAGCTAACATTTACTGAGCCTTTTACTGTATTTCAAACTCTGTCCAAAGCATATTTTATATATTGTCATGTATTTCTTACAACCCTGTGAGGTAAATACTATTATCCTCATTTTATAGTTGAGGAAACTGAAGCACAGAGAGACTAAAAACTTGCCCTAAGGCCTACAGCTGGTAAGTAGCAGTTTTGCTTTTGAACCTATACACATAACCAGTATGCCATACTACGTAGCAGGCATTCACATATATTGCTTAGTACTTTTCAGGCTTGCTGAGTTTTGGGGTAGGAGAAAATGCTCCCAGGAATGTTGAGCCCAAAAAGTACTTGTTCTAACTACCTCCTTTTATGGATGTGGAGACAGGCCCTTCTGAGTACCTAAGTATATGACCTAAAGAGGCTTCAGCTCTTCATTTTTTATGCATTGTCTTTTTTTATTAAAGATTTTATGCATTTATTTTCAGAGAGAGGGGAAGGAAGGGAGAAAGAGGGAAAGAGACATCAATGTGTGGTTGCCTCTCACGCATCTGCTACTGGGGACTTGACCCACAACCCAGGCATGTGTCCTGACTGGGAATCAAACTGGACCCTTTGGTTTGCAGGCTGGTGCTCAATCCACTGAGCACACCAGCCAGGGAAATATATGCATTATCTTTGACAGCAGTGTGATTTTTGCCCCTTTACTCCTTTGTCACTTAATCTCTAGGACAAAGTGGCTGCATGGTACAGACAACACTGCCCTCCTCCACTCTGTGCAAAAACCCTCCCCAATCATTCAAACATGGAAGGATCGCATACACCTCTTCTCATTTTTGTCCATAATCTTCTCTTCAATGCCATTCAACAAGATAATGAAGGGGAAAAAACAAATTTACAATCTTTGTTAATGCTGAAGATTTTATCCCCCTCAACTCCATTTGAACAGAGCCTTGGCTATGATTTGTCTTCAGTTATTGTCTATTTGCTTTAGTTTAGTGATTGTGATTTAGTTTTCTTAAATCTATTTTGCTGCTTTTGCTTAGCTTAATACTTCTAGATCATCTATTAGAAAGTTACTAATTATGATATTGCCTCAGAGAACAATACTAAATGCCTCACTTACCCATGAAAAAATTCAGCACAAAAACATCCTACTTATCTGGCATACCAAAAGATTCTCCCAATTGTACTAGGAAGAGACAGACCACCTAAATAGTGGGAGAAAGTGTCCTATCCTCAACTGATTACTTGGAGAGACTGCAATATTTATTTCTTAATTAAAATTCCCAGTGATTCAGCCACCTGGATTATCTCCAAAATCTTTATTAGTTTAAGCAATCAATGAATTCTCCTTTTAAATAACAATAATAATTCTTACAATATTGGGTGCTTACTATGTGCCAGGCACCATTCTAAGAGTTGTATATGTATTCTCATTTGCTCCTCAGAAACTCCACTGTGAAGTAGATACTATTATTTTCTACATTTTATGGATGAATAAACTGAGAAAGGAACAAAAAGGTTAAGAGGCATACTCAGAATCACAGAAGGAGCAAATGACAGAACCAGGTAACACCTGGTTTCCTGGATCTCATTAGTCTTTCAGGATGATAGTAACAATAACAAGTATTAGTTGTTACATGTTTGCAGATATTATACCTCCTAATTATTACAACAGCCTTAGGAGGCAACTGACAGATGAGAATATTAAGATATAATGAAGTAAGTAACTCCCATGGTCATACAGCCAGACAGAAGCAAAGCAGTAATTCAAACCAGGCAGTGTAATGTTAAAGCCAGTCCAAATATTCAACATTTTACTGCCTTATAAAGAGCCTAAGCAACAATCACAATGGACTTCAACCAATGAGGATAATGGTACTGCTTTGGTATAATGCAAAATACATAGGTGCTGAAATCAGGCCTCCTCCAAACTCTAATTGTGTCTGACTAGCTGTGTAACCAAGGGCAAGTAACAATTTTTCTGAGCCTCAGATTCCTCATCTGTTAAATGGGAATGAAAATAATACCCACCTCACCTGGGAGATGATAACATACACCAGAAGCCTACATAGTTTCCAGCAAACAGTAGGAGCTTGTAGATTGTAGGCATTACTCCTGTTATTCTCTTTCTGTTAGCATGTTCAGTATTATTTTGTGCTTGGGAATGGAGAGTTTGTCTCATGCTACATTATACTTGTTATATCTGACACCATTCTCTCCCTTTTGAGAAAAGAGGTTTCACCTCTTTGGAAATTCAGTGTTTGAGAAACAGATTCCAGGTCTTGCCACCTGGAATATCCTCCACCCTAATCTTAGAATGGAAATGTAGGTCCTTAGAAACCTTAAGAAAAATTTAAATAAATTGAATAGTATAACAAAACAACTTGGCTTTCTCTTTCCTCTCCAACATATTATCAAGCATATGCTGCCAGCTGCAGGGCTCAAAACAGTCTATAAATTAACTTTCCTTCTCCTCAATACTCCATTTCAACCTTGACCCCTGCAGGGGACCCAAGCTCTTTGGCATTTATGTAAGATATTTGCACTTGGAATCTAGTTAGAAAGATGCCAACTGATTGGGGCACCCAACCATTGGTGAAGGTGGTGGGCATTAGGGGTGTCTTTGTTTAGGTATAAAAATTATCTGGAGCCCCCTCTGGGTGAGCCCAAGAATATCTTGTGGTTATCTGCAGGTTCTTCAACTGCAGATGAAATGCACAGACAGAAACAGAGATGGGGCAAGGCAGGTGAGGAATTAAGCTTTTGACTTTATAAGCACTGTTTTTCTTAATTAGTGATCTGTTCTTACTTTATACTAGTATGTATATTTATTTATTCATATTTTCCTAATTATCTTAGGGGCATGCTTCTTAGTTAATGTTTACTTTCACCTTTTTTTTTCCTTATTTAGTTTATGTTCTTAAATCACATAAACTTTCATTGTGCCATTATCATGTATAATTTAAACAATGTTTACATTTGTAAAACAAAATCTTACCTAATATATGTGTACTTATAAAACCCCACTTATACAGATGCCCAGAAGGAAGCACACTTCATATCCTTAGCTAAGAGAGGAGTGATCAGTTACCTTTTCACTTTGATTGACAAACTATTGCAATAGGAAGCCCCTCTCCCTCCAAAGCCAACCCCTTGACCCTGAACAGCTTAAACTGAACAACCCCATATCTATATAAGCCATAATTCCTATCCCAAGACAACAAGAGAAGGAATCAGATGGGTATTTCTATCCAAGGAGAGACTCTCAATGGAATACCCTTTGTTCTTAGCTATTAGATAATCATTGTAGAAAATTTGGGAAGTACATGAAACCAGATTTCATCTTAACTAGCAGGCAAGTGACCTTTAATTATTCCAGTAAGATTCTGTGCAAGTACACTTTGCAGAGGACCCATAACTATACTATCTGTTCATTATTTTTTTTTATCCATACATCCCCTTACATCCAGAAGTACTTGAAGAGGGAATTGAGTTTGTGTGGAATTTCCACAGCTTCTACCCTCATCCCCTTGCCCTAAGAGAAAAGAATAAGTTGACTGGGGCCAGGGTTAGAAATCTTTCCAATGGTGTTTGTAGAATGGAGATAACTGTAAAAACACCCTGTTTTTTCAGAGCCATAAAAAAACTCAGCTTAGCAATGATTTGAGAGTGGCTAAAATAAGGTACCTACTTCATTTTCCAATCAGAGTCATCAACTTCTCATAAATTATGCAGTTATGTAAACAATAGCCACAGAGCCAGATAATCCTAAATCAGAGGGCATCCAGTACTCCACAGGCTCCATGGAATGTGTGGCCCAGTACCTAGATTCTCTTTAGAAATGTGTCAACGTGGGATTCTACATGTAAATAATAGCGTAGCCTTATAAAATGCTTGCTATATGCTGGGCAATGTTCTAAGCATGTTATGTTTATTAACTCATTTAATCCTTATAGCAAAACTTTCAAGGATATATTATTATTTTAATCCCTACTTTATAAATGAAGAAACCGAGAGATTAAGTAACTTGCCCAAGGTCACACCACTACTAAAGTAGTAGTACTGAGATTTTAATGAAAGCATCCTTAATGGAGGGGAAACTGCTCTTAATCTACCTGCTGTGTATCATAACAATTCATTTTTCTTAGGGAATCCTTTTTCTTAGCTGTACAAGAAGAAAAAAAATAGCAGTGTTAAGAGTGGACTATCAAGGTCAACCTCAATTAATACAGAGAAATGTTGTCTGTACTGACTAGGATGTAATTAAGACTAATTTCTCTTGGTTTTGATTCAGGGCTTCAATAATACAGACATTGTGTGCCTTAATATTTGCATTCTGCCAGCTAGGTTGCAGGAAGATGGTTTGGGTGTTTATTCTGTTTGACAATCTTATGAAGTCAATATAGTCTACGTACCCAAAGATCAACATATGGTTGGTCATGCTATTTTAAAGCTTCCTGCCATTCTCAATGGGGATTGAAAAGAATATTTCCTTTGAGGACCACTGTAGGATTTCCAGAGGAAAACACCTGGCCAGGATTGTTGACAAGTATAGGCTTATCTAAATGGCTTTCTATTGGAAGGATCTAAGGGAATTCTGCTTATATCTGCAATCCAAAGGCCAGTGTTCATTCATTCAATTATTGAACAGACACCTATCAAGCACTTATTATGTAGAGGCACTAAGGATATAGAAGGAGGAAGAAGACAAACCCCTGCTCTTGGAGACTTGCTCACTTAATGTTCAGCATGTCTTGGAATACTATGCTCCTTAGTTTTGAAGGTTTTTATCATTGAAAGGGATCACTTCTCCCTTGAATTAAGTCCCTCAAAATTTCCTCAGTTTCCCCACAAGTAAAACAAAGGCAGGATTGTGTTCCCAGGGAAGCTGACTCTGAGCCAGAGCTAAGAGGAAGTTTATTTGGGATGCTGTCAGAATAGACACCTATATGGGGAAGGAAATAAGCAGGATTGAGCAGAGGAAGCTATAAACTGTGATACAGTCTCAACAAAGGCTCCAAGTGACTGGAATTAGGATTGCCCTCCTGAATTGGAGCCAGGGGTCCAGGTTGGGTTTGTTTGTTTGTTTGTTTGTTTGTTTGTTTGTTTTCCATATAAAGTAGTCATTGAACATATGAGCCTTGGGCAAAGCAACCCTCTTAAGCGAATGACAATTCCCAAAGAACTATCTTCAGGCAGCACTTCCAGCAGCTAAGGGAATAAATTATTTAGTTCTGAAGGGGAATTTGGATGATGCATTAGAGCATCCACTACAGGACTGGACTGTAATATCTGACGCCCTGTTCAGGTGTTACATCTTGTGATTGTATGGCTTCAGGGGACTGGAAAGGTCACTGCTGCCTGCTCTGTCAACAGGCATCTTCAGTGAGTACCCCTGTGGTAGTACTGCCTTGAGATGCCATTCTATATGGCTACCTGCTACTCCAACTACCTGAGAGACCTTTACTGATAGGTGCAACTACATCTTCATCCTGCTTCAAGCTTCCACTTGTATCCAGTGGTCTCTGTGGGATCTCCAGCCCAGTAACCTTCCAAGTAGATGTCAGTGCCTTAAGTTCCATCATAGGCATCTACAAACCTAATCTGGGTGCAGCTACACCTTGCCTAATCCTGGAGAGCGGGGATTTGTGAATATTCTAGAGAGCTGAGCCTGGCCTTGTATTACATTAATAAAGAGCATACTGACATATGAGAGCTATAGGCAAAGGGATGTAGTGTCTCTGGGATACACAATTTTGTAATGTTGTGCTGCCTCCTGGTGGCCATTCTGCTGATGTGCAAAATAGAACCCAGGGATCTGATTGCACAAATAGAATATGTACCCAGGAAAAGACATTTTTAATGTGGGCTTCTCTTCACCTTGGAAATAAAGGGAAAATGTTGAAGTTTCAGTTTAGGTTTTCTTTAAATGAATTATTCCTTGCCTAGAAAGTCTTTTATCAATCTTCCAAGCTCCAATTCAGATGTCTCCTCTCTAAGAAGCCTCCCCAAGCATCCTGGCAATGTCATCCTCCTTTGAGCTGCCCTAAAACAGTGCATGTGTTCCTCCAACCATAGCCTGCATTGCACTTTAGGTGAATTGATTGCTTTGTGATGTGTTTGACTAGGCCAAGCTCTTCCAAGGCAAGTCCCTGTGTTTATATTTTGGTTTCCTTGATTTGTACTTAATATGTTCCTCAAAAGGATTGTGAGTCTATTCTAATCATTCATGCCACCCTACTTCTTACCTTTTAAGTGTTTCTGGGTCTCCCACACAAATTCATGCTAAGGTCCCTTCTGCCTCTTAAGAATTTATTCCAAGTGCACACAAATATATACCCACATACTTTCAATTTTACTAAAAGAATGCAACACAGAGCCTATGGGTAAGCAAAATATATAAAAATATAGATATCTGAAATAAAATATGAGAAGCTATGGTTTATAAAAGAGATCAACTTGGGGCTACTTTAGCTAAAATCCTAAAATATTAGGGTTAAAAGGGATTTGGTCCACCTTCCTCTCCAAGGCAATAATCCTTTGGGTCAATGTTCTGAGCACTGTTGTATGTGCTCAGAATATTGCCTGTCATATAGCAGGAACTAAATAAGTGTTGAATGAATGTATAACATAAAGACCAAATGTGATATAAATATCACGTTTGTGAATATTCTAAAGAGCTAAGCCTAGCCTTGTATTACATTACTAAATAGTATCTTGACTTATTAGAGCTATAGGCAGAGGGATGCAGTATCTGGCATACACAATTTTATAATATTATGTGTGTATATACATATATATGGGGAGAGAGATACGTGTGTGTGTGTGTGTGTGTGTGTGTGTGTGTGTGTGTGTGTGTGTAGAGAGAGAGAGAGAGAGACTTCGTTCCAAGCAAGGTTCCTCTCAACAGTTCAGGCTGGGAGGACTCTGTTGGGAATATATTGCTATTGACTTTAGTAGCAATAGCCGAAAGTACCTGTTTTGTTTAATTTGGTTTTTGGTCATTACGGAGAACAAAAGGTAAACAATATTTTCTTGTGACAATTATACCCCTTTTAAAAATTTGGATAACTAATAAACCTCCTGAAAGAAAATATCTTCCAAAGTCTTTAAGTCATGGAGCTTTCCAGACAGGTGTATGAGAGGAGGGATATTCTTTCACAGCTCCCTTATTTGGGATACTCTTGCCCCCTCTTACACCTTTAATCCATACTCCTTACCCCACTCCAAGCTTCTAGTCCACTTTGTCTTCTAGTGGATGGACAGAGTGCCAAGCATGGTAATTATAATCCCCAGACAGTAAAGGACAGGGGTTAAATTATGAGGTTCATATCTATTTCAAACTCAACACCCTGGTGGCCAACTTTTTCAAGAAGGAGGAAAGGGATTTGACTGGGCTCTATGTTCATCAGGCAACTTTTAGGGGACCAAGGAGACCCTTCTCTGTGGCCTGATCTCTTGCACAACCTATTTCTGTGTCATAAAAGAACAATCTAACAATAGCCAGAGGGGAAGGGGGAAGGAACAGTGGGGAGAAGGATTTTCAGAAACTCCTATAAAGGACACTTGGACAAAACCAAGGGGGAGATGGAAGCAAGGGAGGGAGGTGGGTTTGACTGGGGTGGAGGGGAGTGCTGGAGAGAAAATGCAGACAACTGTAATTGAACAACAATAAAGTAATTTATTTTTTTTTAATTTTTTTAATTCTTTATTTTATTGATTATGCAACTACAGTTGGCCCATTTTCCCCCCTCACTCCCCACCACCCTGCCCATCCCCTCCCACCCTCATTCCCCCCTTTAGTTCATGTCCATGTGTCATAAGTTCTCTAGTGTCTACATGTCCCATACTATTCCTACCCTCCCCCTGTCTATTTTCTACCT
>PVIA01018845.1:0-11808 GCA_004024845.1 Tonatia bakeri | reverse complement strand
GTTTTCCTTCCCTTCACTGTTGGTTCCTTGTACATTTTCCTTTATTTCACTTTACATAGCCTTCACTTTTTCCTCTATCTTGCGACAATACTCAGCCATTCTGAATGAGAATCCTGCTTACCAGTGTTTTGAACTGTGCATCTGATAGGTTGGCTATCTCTTTGTCTCTTAGTTGTATTTTTTGTGGAGCTTTGATCTGTTCTTTCGTTTGGGCCATTTTTTTTTTTTTTTTGTCTTGACGCACCTGTTATGTATGAGGCGTGGAGCCTTAGGTGTTTGCCAGGACAGGGCAACCCAGTCACTGGGTTGTGACGCTGTACGTGGGGCAGGGGTCCAAGAGGGAACAGTGCCACTTGCTCCGCTCTCTGCTGGATTTCAGTCACTCCCTCCACTACCCACAAGCAAACTGGGCCCTCTTGGTGCTGATTCCTGGGTGGGTGGGCTTGTGCACATTCCAGGACCCTGTGGGTCTCCCCAGTGGACTCTCCAGTGAAGCTGGGAGTCTCTCCTGCTGCCGCCACAGCCCCCACAGGTGTTTTCAGTCAGAGGTTCGAGGCTTTGTTTCCTGGAGCTGGGGCCCTGGGCTGTGGGCCTGTCTCACTTCCAGTTGTTCCTCCCGGTTTATCCGCACGCAATGTGGGACCACCCACCCCAGTCCTCCAGCCGCCACTTTGCCGACAGTCCTCTCCACCTGGCTGCCCATCTCCGCCCCACCTACCAGTCTGGATGAGTGTTTCTTCCTTAACTTTTTGGTTGTCGGACTTCCACACAGCTCGATTTTCTGGCAGTTCTGGTTGTTTTTTTCTGGCAGTTCTGGCAGTTCTGTCGTTGTCCTTCCTTTGGTTGTGCGAGGAGGCATAGTGTCTCTACCTACCCCTCCACCCTCATTTCTGACAAATAGAGCTGTCATGACTTCTGACAGTGTGCACGGAGTGGCCGGCAAACGTGATCATCGTGGGTCCCCGGGCGATGGAGGGAATTCCGTCTGGACCCAGTTTTGGTGATGTGGCTGAGCTGCCACACGGTTAACCCGGTCTCTGGGACAATCTACGGAACACGCTGTTGAGTAGGCAGAGTGTGTTGAGGAGAACTGGCCAGACTCTTTAAGAAAGAAAGAAAAGTGTTTCAGGTTAATGTTTAAAAACGCTACAGTTTTCTTCTGACTCAGCACAACCTCCTTGAACATTTGACACCGGTTACCTATGAATTCGAGGAACGCTTTCTGAACCTTGACACGCTGTGAAAGTGTGTGTTGTATTGACTGTCAACAAGGCACGATCGACGGTTCCCTATTTCGGATGCAGAGGTCAGAATGCGTATTGATGCCCGCTCAGAGGGTCGGAGGAATGCAGATGAATTTAGGGAGGCCCCCGGGGGCTGGTACAGGGAGAGCGGGTGCGACTTTGGTTACCAGACAGAATGTGAACACGGGGCCAGCTCAGCAGAAGGGTCGTCCGGAGACCTGAGGTGAGATCGGGACTCTACCTACCGGGCGCAAAGAGCATCAGGTACGGGGGGGGGGGAGCTGAGAGAATCAGGGAGTCCAGATGTTCCCACCCCGTAAGGCCCGTGCGTCACGGAGGAGGGGTCTGCGGGTTAGAGATCCGAGTGCTCCATCCTGGGTGATTCTCATTCGCTACTTTTCGGGTAACACCTGGGACCCGGTTTTCAAGAAATTCGGTCTCTGTCAGATTAGAAAAATTCTAAATCAAATAATTTTGAAACAGGGGTAGCAAACCCATATACTTGCAAGAACGGCTCAGGCCATGTCAATTATTTAAGACCTTCCTTGGCTGCAGGGAAGGGTGGGGACTGCGGCAAATTAGGAAGAGTGTGTCTTCCGAAGGAGGCAACGGCTGCTCGGTTGCAGCTGAGTGCTGCCAGGCCAGAGCCCGGGGTGGCTCCACCTGCCGATCTTCAAGGGGAGTGAGGACTTTTATGTGAATTCTCCCAGATCTAAACTGCTGCCGTTATTTTTTAGAAACTCTGAGTGGACATATTGTGTGGACAAATAAAGTGTGTTTGTGAGCTGCAACTGTTTTTTTGGGGGGGGCACCTCTTTGTGAGTGATGAGGATGTAAGAGTTAACAGCTCATGGGGGAAATGGTATTTATGGGAAAAATTGGGTTTTGGTGTTTTCTCCCTTCTCTGGGATGAGGGTGGTGGTGAGCGTGGTGGTGATGATGGTGATGATGGTGACGGTGATGAAAAAGTAGGAAACACACATTTTTGTGGGTATCTCGACCTCATTAACCTGGTCCTTGTCATTTTATGGTTTCTAATCAGAAGCAGAATGTGAAGATCCTACCGGCCTCCCGGACTGACTCCGACCATCTAAAAGCCGGCGGTGACGAACAGCCGGTGTGGGTCCCTAGTGTTGCCAGGGCGTCGGCCAAATGCCACTGTGCTTCTAGAATCGTTGGTGACATTCCTCTTTTGGGGGAACAGCGCCATCGTTCTAGATTCTGGAGTGTGAGAAGTGACCGTTTTTCTCCCATGAACTGTCACCGTGCGGCATGACATGCAGGCACACGGCTGACCCATTTTATAAACCGAGGAAACACCAAGGAGAGCTGCCCTGTCACCTTCTGAGCCTCCTCCTTCGGAGGACTCCTGTTCACCGCGCTGAGAGGCCCTCGGGAGGGCAGGCGGGGCACGGTATACTGGTCGGGGGAGGGTGCAGGCGTGTCGCCTGGGCCGGCCGCTGTTACCTGGACAAGCCGAGAAGCCGAGTCCTGCCTGCTCAGCAGGGGCCGACTTCGGTCTCCCTCGGCCTGACTGTCCTGTGCTGCGGTCCCCACGGCTTCTGCGACTGAGCTGCGGTGATGACACTCGGTGGTTTACGCCTGTCTCCCTGGAGACTGCGAGAGCACGAATCCACTCCAAGTGGGACCCTGCCACGGATGGTCGGTATAAAAAAGACAATAATACAGTTTTCCCCGCTAAACGTCCCCTCTCTCCCTGTGGGGGGGTCTCCCATCCTTCCCCCGAGGCTGGCAGCAATGATCACGTCGCTCTGTCTGACCAACGAAACCTGAGCAGAGGAGCCATGGGCCACGTCCGAGGAGAGACTCTGGGAACCGCGCTGCCCGCTCCCTCGGCCCCCAGAGTGGCCGCTTCAGCCTGGATCCCACAGCCGCCGCCTCACCACCACCCCCACCCCGGCCCACCTGCCCGTGTCGCTTTCCAACAGCAAAATCAACCAGGTGCGCTGGCAGCCTCTTCCTGGCACCTGCCGTGGTCACAGTGGAGGGGCTGAGTCACCCTGGTCTCTACCTGGGCTGTATTCCCGCAGCTCAGGGGGCCTGTGGGCGTCCAGCGAGGACAGAGGCAGTGACAGGAGGCCTGCGGCACGGCCCAGAATCCTTCCGTCTGGCAACGAGCCTTCAGGGTGAAACTCAAAAATTAAGAATGCCTCTCTATATATAGTCCTTAAAATTGAGTGTGTTATTTTCATAATTATTGTCTCGATCAAATTTTATTTTTATAAGACAAAAATGCATCCTAGAGGGTGGCCGAGTAAGTGTGTCTGTTTAAATGGCCCATCCGGGGCCCTGGGAGTTAATAAACGGCTTGAATCCGGGTCATGTCCGTCTTTCTGCTGGAGGCTGCGGTCTCCTGACGTGAGTCTTGTTTCGGCTCCAACCGAGGGAAGCCCCCATCGTGCTGTCAGACTCTCACTGCCGCCCCCTGCCCCAGGCCGGGGCCTGGTCACTGCCGTCCTCACCGAGAACTCACCCACCCCCAGAAACACCAGTCCACGGGCAGCCTCTCCCGTGGACCCTCAGCCCCCCACCCACAGCCTACCCCGGCCGGGTTCTGCCTGCAGCCGCCACCATGGACTCTGCAGCACGCCCGCCATTTAAACAGTTCCGAAGGTGACTGGTACAACCACTGTGGAAAACCATAGGGAACCTCCTCAGAAAACTAAAAATGGATCTGCCTTTCGACTGGGCAACTCCACTGCTGGGACTATATCCTAAGAACCCTGAAACACCAATGTAAAAGAACCTTTGCACCCCCATGTTCATAGCAGCACAATTTACAATAGCTAAGTGCTGGAAGCAACCTAGATGCCCATCAGTAAGTGAATGGATCAGAAAACTATGGTACGTTTACACAATGGAATTCTATGCTGCAGAAAGAAAGAAGGCCCTCCTACCCTTTGCAACAGCATGGATGCAACTGGAAAGCATTATGTTAAGTGAAATAAGCCAGGCAGTGAGGGACAGATACCATATGATCTCACCTTTAACAGGAACCTAAACAACAAAACAAACAAACATGCAAAATATAATCAAAGACACTGTAATAGAGGACAGGCAGAAAATGACCAGAGGGGAGAGAAGAGGGAGTTTCAGGGGAAAAGGGGAAGGGTTTGCAGGAACAAAGTTAAAAGACACATGGACAAAAACTAGGGGGAGGGTGGTCATGGGAGGGAAGCTGGGAGGGAGGGGTGGGTGGGCTGGATTGGGAGTAAAGGGCAGGAAACTGTACTTGAACAATGATTAAAATAAAATTAAAAAAAAAAAGTTCCGAAGGTTAAACTTCGAAAGACAAAGAAAATCACTGAGAAAGCGTCTCTGTGATTTATTTCTGTCGGAACGGCCCCGCCCCCCAAGGTGATAGGTGACGCGTTCCCACTCCCTGCAAAGGTGACGCTCCCAGGATAAACAACCACAACAGCAACAACCGAAATATTATCCTGCCACGAGACGTCGCCGGCTCTGCTTTCTGCCCTCGAGCAGCCCAGCCCGGCCCAGCCCAGCCCGGCCGGGTGAGCCCTGGAAACACACATCTTGCCTCCCTAAAATATCTTTTCTCCCCATATTTTCAGTATAGGTTTTCATTAAGCTTCGTATACAAATTGTGCAATTCCTCCCTAAACCCTGCGGAGGTCGGGGTCGAAAACATGACAGTGTAGGTCACGTGTGGATGTCCGAGGTACATTCATTACTAGTAGGTGCTGAAATGGGAAAAATGAATAAAAACACTGCATACTTGCATTTGTTATGTTTATATAATAAAATCCATGATTTGTTATTTATTTTCTGTTATAGTCCAGAAATCATTAAACAAAGAAATATAGAAACATAAAGAATACAATTTTTTTCCTTTTCAAATAGTGGAAACATGGATATTGCTAAAAAAAGTACAACAAAAAATGTCATTAACGTTAATGAATGGGAGCCTTCGATAGCTTTGCGAAAGGTCTGTAGCCGTCGGTGGGGACGTCGCCCTCTGCTCGAGGGGGCGTGAATACTTCTCTCAGCAGCTGCAAAAATGTGTTGATAAGTGACTGGTTTCGGGTGCATAGTGCCTCACACCTCGCGAGACACGAGTGATAACCAAACTGGTGGCTTAAACATCACGGCTGAACATTAGCCACGCACAAGCACACAGCTAGTCCTGACCTTGAACCTGTGCCTCCGATACATGTAACAGGCTTCAAGACAAGAGTCTGTATCTCTCTGATCAGCCACAACCTCCACAGAGTAAAATATCCTCAGGTTAGCGGAGCCTTAGCCCAGGGACGAGTGAGTGACCATGAACACAGTGGACGGAGCCCCCCCCTACCCCCCTCACCTATTTTTGTAAATAAGGTTTTGTTGGGAGCCAGCCAAGGGCATTTGGCAGAGCTCAGCCCCCGAGCATCACGGCCACACCTGCTCCGCCTCTGTCCCCAGCGCCCACGGCACCCGTCAGGCTGCGGTGTGCCACCTGTCACCGTGCATTCCAGAACTTCTCCATCATCCCTGCGGCAAAGAGGCTGGAGTAGGCCGCGGGTCAGCGGTCCCCTGGCCTGTCTGGCGGGGTGGGGTGGCGGGGGGAGCGCCGGGCCAGCTCCCTCCGGAGCGTTCCTTCTGCGGAGCTTTTCATCATCATTTGGAGACCGTCACGGGGCTGCCTGCCAGGGCCCCCTCGCGCCCCCTTCTCAGCCGGATGATTAAAGCAGGTGTTACGGCTGCGAGGAGGCCGCTGTGTCAGCAACTTCGCCGCTGGGAGGAAAGGGGGGAGGGGACGGGAGCCTCGGGGTGCGAGCCCCGTGAGGTTAGGCCACTGCGAAGGGAACCAGAAACCCAAGGGGGTCCCTCGCTCCCCACGGCCACCCACACGGCGCCCCGACCCGCTCTGCCCGTTCCGGGCCCCGTATCCTGGCGTGTCACATGTGCTGACCTGAAGAAGCTTCACCATCTCTGCCTGCCGATAAAGTCCTAGGACCCGAAGAGAAAAACGGGGAGGAAAAAAGTGTGTGTATTTAGGGTGCCAGGGGGCAAAGTGGAGGTTTTTCACCTTATTCTCATTTTACGTGATTTCCTATCTAAATACGTTAGGTTTTCAGTCAGAGCTCTCAGGTATCAAGGGCCACTCAGCGACCCTGTGACCTGTGTCCCCAGGACGGTTCTCTGGGGACACGGGGTGTGGGGGTGGATGGCCCCTGTGCCTGTGGCAGGGTGTGTGTGAGTGTGTGTGTGTGTGTGCATGCGTGGGTGAGGCTGGGAAATGTCGGGCGGTGCAGCCATCCCGGCAGCCTGGACATTTTTAATATATTTTTTTTTTTTTGCTTTTCAGACTTTTGTGTCTTTTATTTTCTCTGCGTTCAAAACTCCCCAGAGCGGCACCTCCGATCAGCCCGCAGCGCAGCCCGTGCCCACACAGTTTACTTGGCCTGCTCTGTCTTTTTTATCCTTTTCAGGTGCATTTTCAACCTTTAAAAATTGCCAGGTCTCACATAACCGTTGCCACGTCTGGCTCCTAAAACCACTGGGGGACGGGACAACAGCGGGGTGGGGGGGTCCCAGAGCGACGGTTGGGGCATCAGGCTGGTCCCATCACCTGAGATCACCCGGACTCTGCCCCCTGCCCCTCCCCCTCCCCCAGGCATTTGCGCTGAGAGGTCGTCAGGGGAGAGGAAGTCCCTCCCTCGTTCGATTGCTATTATTGGACTAATTGGCTCCTTTGCTGAGTTCCTGGAGCGGTCGATACAGCTAATTGCCTGTCGCCGTGGTTCCCATCGTCTGAGGAGTGTGTCGGAGCAGGACTCGTGGGCGAGTCCGGGCCTCCCTCCGCCCCACGTTCTTTTCCCTGCTCCTGCCCCTCGCAGGTCTGCAAGGCCTCATACGAGTTCCCCGCGTCCTCGCTCAGTCTTCCCCCACCTTCTCTCCTGTCCCCCAGGCCCTCCGCCTGGATCGCAGATGGCTGCGTGGCACCAGACTTACTCTGTGTGCCTGCTTTCCGTGGACCAGCTGACCCTTCACCCTCCGGTTGGTGTCCCCTAAGAACAGCCTGGGCACACGCAGCCCACGAGGAACCGCAAGAGGCGACGCCATGAGCGCCCTTGATCCAACGACTGTGATCCCGCAGTACTTCTAATGTTTCGTTCGTAGCCCAGTTTCCCGAGGGCACGCGAGAACCTTCCCGAGTGTGCGGGGATGTTGGCGCGGGTTCCTGAGCACCCCCTCCTCCACGCTGCGGTCTGGGCTTCCAGGAATCACCCCTGGTAGCAAACGCCTGTGGGACTTAGCAGCACAAGACGAAATTATTTTGTTACGCTCCTGGGACCTGTGGCTCAGGGGTCTGGACAGGGCGTCACATGGCCTGGGTTCCTCCGCGGCCTCACCTGGGGGCACCTGGGCTCCACTCACCTGCGCTCGGTGCTGCTGCCGCTAGGTGCCCGCACACACTCGTGCACGCGGGGCTCTGGGTCCGGAAGCGCTCGCTGGCAGCGGGTGGCACACGTGGTTTTGCTTTGTCCAAACGGGTGGATTTCAAAGTGCCCCCTCGGAGAGGAGTCCAGGGCACGATAAAGTGGTCGTTTGTCGTGATGATCCTGCCACTGCCCTGGGGTTGGTCATCGGGACACTCTGAAGGGGGGGCTTGGTGGGGGAAGTGAAACGATCGTTTCAGGAGTTTTCTGGAAACAGAGGGGGAGTTCGGCCAAGTGCGCAGAGAAAGCACTCCGAGTGGGGCGGAGTACCTGGAGGGTTGGGAAGATGCGGGTGTCGGCGGGAGAGAAATGAGATTGACCCGGACCCGAACGAGGCTCCTTGCGGGGGAGAGGGACAGTTCTTTGCCCGAACTCAATGCACCGTCTGCACACGTGTGTGTTGTATCCATCGGGCAGCCTTCCATGTCCCGGAGCGGGCGGGCTGCCTGGCCACAGGTGAGATCTTCCAGCGACCGCGACCTGCCTGGTCGGTCACTCAACCCCGACACTAGTGTGTCTGTCGGTTCCAAGGAAATCAGTGTAAACCGAGTGTCTGTCTGTGGGGCTGCCTGTGTCTTTGGGGAGTGGCTTCCTTAAAAACACGAAGAAAAAGAGAAATAAAAAAGAGTGGAATGAGATGGTTTTTTGGTCTTCCCCCCACTCACTTCTCCAGCCCCGACCATTTGGAACGGGCTGCTGCCATCCCCGAACTCTTCTGTGCCGTCCTGGGCGCCCTGCCTCCGGGGACGCCCTGGGGGACCTCCCAGTCTTCCTTTCTGGGCAGCAGAGCGTCCGATTCTGACCCCAGGAGCGAGGTGTGCTTTTCCCACACCACCAGCCGGGGGCCCCCCATCAGCACAGTCCTGACACTGTCTCCGGGAGACAGCGTCCGGTCCCACGGGTTAAGGGCTCAGTCCCCTAAGGAGACCGTCTCCAGTCCCGGTTCCCACCTGCGGGACCAACCCGTGGCAGATCGGAGGGTCCACTGCCCCCTTCACGGTGGGTCACCTCGCTAGAGCCGCTGACAGGACTCAGAGACACAGTACGCACACGGCCGGTGGGTCCTTCTTGTGTGACACGCTCAGCTCAGGGAGAACCAGATGGAAGAGACGCACGGGGCAAAACCGGGGGAGGGCACCTCGATTCCCTGCCCTCCGCGAGCCCCCCCCCGCATCTCCCCGTGTTCAATGCCCCGAAAACTCTCTGAACCCCGTCCTTCTGGGGCTTCGGGGGGACTCGTCACACACGTTACGTTCACAGTTGATTAAGTCACCGGCCGCTGGTGACTGACCTGACCTCCAGCCCCTCCCTGCTCCCTGGAGGTCGTAGGGTTGGCCCCCTACAACCAGCCCCACCCTTAGGTGGGGTCTGAAAGTCGCCTCGATGACTGACGAAACCTGTGTCACTCCCATCTCAGGAAACCCCGAGGGCTGTGGGAGCGCTGTGCCAGGAGCGTGGGAAGCAAAGGCTTGCTTCTCACCGTGAGTCATGGCGCTCCAGAGGGTCTTACCCGCTGGGGGCCTGTGACCGGGGCTGCCCACTGCTCCCCCCCTGTGGGGACCAGGGGCTCGGCCGCTGCACCCAGAGCTGGAGGGTCCAGGGGAAGGAGCCGTCTGTGCCCGCCACGCGGAACCCACACACCAGCCACCACTCTGGTCTCTGCGCCTCTAGTCCCACACACAGCGGCTGCTGCTGAGCCCTCAGGACGCCCTGCTGCCTTAACCTCCTCACTGAGCCTGCTGCAGCTCTCGGGGGACGTGGGGCCTTCCCGACTGAGGCCGGCAGCCCCTGCTCAGCAGGGAGCCCATGGGGCTGCTGGGACCCACAGTGACAACCCAGACTTGAGGCAAGACTTAGATTCCCGTCCCCACGTCACCCTCACCCCTAATGACCCGTTTCTGCATGTTTTGGGACATTCACAGAGGGGGGAGATGAGGCTGTGCTTTTCCTCTTCTCGCAGTCACGCGTGTCCCTCCTTCTGTGTCCATCCCCGTCGTCCTGCGTCTCTAACAGGCTGGGCTGGGAGACGTTTCCAGGGATGGGCTCAGCTGCCCAGAAAAGCGGAGCCTCCCCGCCCAGCATGGGGGCCACAGCCAGGGGACGTCTCCCTCTGCGAGGGACAGTCCAGGGGGTGGGGTGTGGCTGGGATGGAGTGGGGCTGTGGGTGGCCAGCAGGACCCCAGTGGCCCCTGCACACTGTGGGGGTAGCCCACCCCCAGAACCACTGTCTCCCTCGGCGCTGGGCGTCTTTCTAGTTAGCCACACGCTGTTCAGGCCTGACCTCCATTTCAGCTCACCTGAGAAGGTGAGCGGCTGCCCCCCTCCGAGTGGCCATGATGGGCACACTGGACACAGGCTCGCTGTCCCCGGTCATGATGGGTCAGGGACACTCCGGTGTGGCTTTGCCACTGTGTGTCCTCCAAGCCTTAGAAAATTCACGTAGGTCCAGCCACGAAACAGTGCATCTGGTTAATGAAGGGGTTCACTTGACGGGGAGAGAAGTGCTGTGCCCAGCATATCCCAGCAGGTCCGTGACGCCGGCCGAGCCGGCTCGTCTGGGCTTCTGCGTGCAGGACGTGAGGTGCAGCTGTTTTCTGAGCCGACAGACCATCAGCAGGCTGGTGGACTCCACGCCAGCGGCCACAACTATTGTTCCAGGGCTGGAGCCGGGAGTCCTTTAAAAGACTCCGAGATGTATGGAAACAGCACGAGGGGAACGACTTTAAATCCGTGGTCGGTGTGGGTCTGCAGCCCGTGGGCCTGAGCATCCACTCAGGAAATTCCTTTGGCACGTGCGTGCTCAGCCCCAGGCCCTCGTCCCAGTTCTGTGAGAGAGGCCGACTGCTCACTCCGCATGCAGGTCCTCCCGACCAGCCCCCGTTTCCGGGGGGCGGGGGGCAGGAGGGGGCAGGCAGAAGCCACGGGCGCAGCCCTGCTCTGACCTTTTCTTTCTCCAACTGCAGCTCCCCGCGGGCTGTGGCCCCGTCCCAGCCCCACCCCGAGCCCGCCTCTGACTCCTGATGCTGACGCGATGGGAGGGAGGGGTTACGTATTCAGCTGGGATGAGGGTCCTTAACCGCTGTCCACTGGTAAGACAGCCGGTTCTCACGGTGGTCCCGTCCCCTCTGTGCCTTTTCTCCCGGACACACAAAGCCGTGAGGTCAGGGATTCACGTCACATCCATGTCCTTCCAACAGCCAAGCCACTGGACGCAGGCATCTGTCTCCTGCTTTGGAGGCTGACCTCCCGACGCGCCCGTCCCACTGACACGTTTCCTGGGGCGCGTGGGACTTCCCGGCGAGAGAAACCCTCGCTCGTCCACAGCCTTGTCCCCCGAGAGTGAGGTGCTTCTGGATTTTCAACCTGGTCTTTAGTGCTTGCCAGTTTGACGATGATACAGGACGAGGTGGAATTGTTCGAATTCTTCCCCGTTTGGGTTTCCTCCATCTTGAACCCCTATTTTCTTTTTCCCAGATCTGGGGAGTTTCCGGCCGTGATTTCTTGGAGCGCTGTCTCAGATTTCCCTTTCCTCCTTTTATCCGACGGCGCAGACTTGGAATTGCTCGTTGGAGTCCCACAGTGTTCCTATATTTTTTTAAAGTCTATTTTGTTTGCTCCGTTCAGATGAGGTGCTTTCTGTCGTTGCTTCCCACGTGTCACCGATTCCTTCCTCTGTCTCCGTCTGCTGCGGGCCGTCCGTCGAGCCCTGGATTCCAGTTCCTGGGATTTCGCTCTAGCATTTCTATTTGCTTCTTTCCCGAATCTTCAACTGGGCGGGGGAGGGGGCTATGGGCCGGCCCCACGTCTGTGCAGACCCCTCACTCAGCCTCCCGTGGCTCCCAGGGTCGGGCTCGTCACTGCTGGGTGCCGTGGGGATTCAGGCCTCGGGGACGGGTTCGTGGGCGGAGGGGGGGGCTGAGCGCTGGGCGCCTGGAGACAGTCGGTGGAGGCTGCCAGCCCGGGCGTGGGCTCCGTCTTTGCCGGCAGGGGCGGGTGGGGCCCCCCGTGTCTCTGCGGTCTGTGACTGGGCAGCTCAGTCGCTGTCTGGGGTTTCAGTGCCCGGAGGGGGAGCCCCTTCCTGGCCCTCCGGCTGAAGAGAG
>PVIA01018844.1:0-11816 GCA_004024845.1 Tonatia bakeri | reverse complement strand
GCTTCTACCTTTCCCATACTATTCTTGCCCTTCCCCTGTCTATTTTCTACCTACTATCTATGCTACTTATTCTCTGTACATTTACCCCCTCCCTCCCCACCCCACTCCCCTGTTGATAACCCTCCATGTGATCTCCCTTTCTGTGGTTCTGTTCCTGTTCTAGTTCTTTGCTTAGTTTCTTTTGGTTTTGTTTTAGGTGTGGTTGTTAATAATTGTGAGTTTGCTGTCATTTTACTATACATAATTTTTTTTATTTTCTCAGATAAGTCCTTTTAACATTTCATAAAATAAAGGCTTGGTGATGATGAACTCCTTTAACTTGACCTTATCTGAGAAGCACTTTATCTGCCCTTCCATGCTAAATGAAAGCTTTGCTGGATAGAGCAATCTTGGATGTAGGTCCTTGCCTTTCATGACTCGGAATACTTCTTTCCAGCCCCTTCTTGCCTGTAAAGTCTCTTTTGAGAAATCAGCTGACAGTCTGATGGGAACTCCTTTGTAGGTTACTGTCCCCTTATCTCTTGCTGCTTCTAGGATTCTCTCCTTCATTTTTACCTTGACTAATGTAATTATGATGTGCCTTGGTGTGTTCCTTCTTGGGTCCAACTTCTTTGGAACTCTCCGAGCTTCCTGAACTTCCTGGAAGTCTATTTCCTTTGCCAGAATGGGGAAGTTCTCCTTCATTATGTTTTCAAATAAGTTTTCAATATCTTGCTCTTCCTCTTCCCCTTCTGGTAAACCTATAATTCGGATGTTGGAACATTTAAAGATGTCCTGGAGGTTCCTAAGCTTCTCCTCATTTTTTTGAATTCTTATTTCCCCATTCTTTCCTGTTTGGTTGTTTCTTTCTTCCTTCTGGTTCACTCTATTGTTTTGAGTCCCAATTTCCTTCCCATCACTATTGATTCCCTGTGCATTTTCCTTCATTTCTCTTATAGTAGCCTGCATTTGTTCATCTAATTTGTGAAGAAAATCAACCAATTCTGTGAGCTTCCTGATCACCAGTGTTTTGAACTGTGCATCTGATAGGTTGGCTATTTCTCGGTCGCTTAAAAGGATGAGTTCTGGGCCTTTGATTTGTTCTTCTGTTTGAGCCATCTCTCTCTCTCTCTCTTTTTTTTTTTTGGTCTGGTCGCGCCTATTACAGTAGGGGGCGGAGCCTTAAGTGTTCACCAGGGCGGGGCACCCAGTTGCTAGGTTGTGAGTTGTATGTGGGAGTGGGGTTGAGAGGGAATAATGGCAGTTGCTCTGTTCTCCGTGGGACCTCAGTCCCTTTTGCTGCTTCCCCCAAGCAAACTGGGCCCCTCTAGTGCCATTTCCCATGTGGGTGGGCTTGTGCATGCTGTGGGACCCTCCAAGGACCTCTCCTGTGAGGCTGAGTGTCTCTCCCTCTTCCTCAACTTCCACAGGTGTCCACGATCAGTGTCCCAAGGCTATATTTCCCAGCTCTGGGATCCTGAGTTGTGCACACTGCCTTGCTTTACAATCGCCACCTTACTGGCTCTGCCGGATGCCACCCCTCTGCCGGGGCCTGCCAGCTGCCACAAGTGCACTCAGGGTCCATCCACTGTGGTCTTGCACTCCCCAGATGCCTTACACACCCTCAGATGCCTTATGCGCCTGGTCCCAACTCTGCTCTCCGTACTGCAACCTGTGCCCAGCTGCCCGACTCCGCCCCTCCTACCGGTCTGGATGAACAGGTCTATTTCAACGTCTTGGTTGTCCGACTTCCATTTAAATCAATTTTCTGTCAGTTCTGGATGTTATTTTGTTTCTAAATTGTTGTTGTTTTTATCTTGGTTGTGCGTGGAGGTACGGTGCATCCACCTATGCCTCCATCTTGGCCAGAAGTCCGAAAGCAGTGTTTCTGATAAACTGTGGGTCTCTGTTAATTCACAGGGTATATTTGGGTGAAATGCCAATGTTGAAGAGTTTTCTTTCTTGATTCATCACGACTTGGTTAAAATAAAAAGCATCAGACAACTGTACTTGAACAACAATAACTTTTTTTTTTTTTAAAAAGCAAGGCATCTCCCCAGCACCCTTATTTCTAAATCCATTGAGACCCTCCCCTCCTACTAAGTATATCTGGTTAGTGTTTTCCACCTGAGGATCCATTGCTTATTCCCCTTATCCATTCTATAGACTTCTATTTTCTTTAAATATTTGTACTAAATTTTTGTTCTTTCCAGAATGTGACTAATCAACTTGGGGATACCTTTGCAGGAGACATTACTAAGGTGTACTTATTCACATGTGTTTGGGGAAGTATTCCTGTATAGAATTGTGATGTGAGTTTCTCTTTTTTTTAAGCTAAAGGAAATTGAATTCTACTTATTCTTTGCAAATAGTGTTTTTCTGATTATAGAAGTAATATGCTGACATTGCAGAACATTTGTAAAATACAGAAAAGCACCATGAAACAAATACAAATCACCCACTGTTCTAATCCCTATATCTCTGAGATGCCACCACCTGGATTTTCTTTTATTTTATTAATAAAAAATATCATATTTGTCCAAAATTAAAGTTGGTGTCTTTTCTTATTTTCTGGGAAAATTTTTCAAAAACACTGTAAACTGTAGCAGTGCTGAGAAGAACGGCTCAGGACCCTTTAATGCACTCGAGTCAGGTGTCCACTCCACCTGCCCTTCTGGGTGTATGGTTGCTAGAGAAACTCCTAACTATCCTAAGTCCCAAGTCATTATCTGAACTTGAGCTTTCTGAAAGCACTGCAAGGTATATTCAAACTGGGCTGCAGACTGAAGGGGCTCTGCCTGCAGCATGGAAACTTGCATGAAGTCTGGAAATTTATGTGGCACATAAATTTATGTTAGTCAGCATTCTGGAGATTCTCCTGGAGATGGGGCTAGAGGGTGGGGAAGGCCACGACCTACCCTGGCTCCTGGGCACTTGAACTGTGTCCTTAGCAGCCTGCCCCTCCTACCACATGCCCATTCTCAATCCCTTCTAGCATCAAGGGCCTTGGCATTGCATATCTGCGTCCTTTCTGACACTTCAGCATTTCTTGTCTTTCCTTCAAATTTCCCTTTATTCCTTCACATCAAAAGTCTCATTATCCTCTTTTTCATTTATTTGTTTCTCTTAGAAGAGCCTCTCTATTCAAATAGGAACTTTTTGCTTTAGTAATAGGATGTGGAGTCTATTTTCTTCAGTTCTGGTGAAGATGAGATATTTACAGTCCCTATAAGACAAGGTTATTCCCTGTTATGACCCCACCCCGACTGAGCTGAATGAGGGCAAAAGGAGATAAAAGAGCTAGATTTGGAGATCAAGGGAGGATGGGTGTTCATATTCAGTTATGCATTTTAAAGAAATTTTCATTTTCAAAGAAAATTTATTTTATATTATATTGTTCTGTGACTTTTTCCACTTGAATAGTCTATCTTAAATATATTTTCACATCATTACATGCAGATCTACCTTATTTTTCTTTAACGGCTGGACAGTATTCTGTAGTATAGGTATACAATTATTTAATCAGTAGTGATTGCTTAATACATGCATTCTAGTTTCTCTGCTCAGTATCATGTTTGTTGTGAGGTTTTAGTTTATAATTATTTATTAGATTTAGGGATTTTCCTTAATTCTTTTCTATGTGTGTGTGAATGGTGACTGTGAGGTGAGGAATCTTAGCACATGACATTATTATTTAGTTTGGGGATTTTTAAATTCTTTTATCTCTCTTGATACTTAGATAGATGGGATGTATGATGAATTTCCATTCTTCATACCAGCTACATCTTATAAATTCTGAAATAGCAGGCTTCATTACAGTCAATAATTCTAATGTAACATAGCAGAGTAAGTTCATTGCAGCTCCCCCAAAGGCTCTCATTTATATTCCTTCCAATAATTGCATTGGAACGTCCACCAGGAGGATGTTTGCAGTCACACTAACTCAGGTGTCAGGCAAAAGAGTGAAGGGATAAACTATACTCACCTGGTCTTAATGCATTATTTCCAAATGGATGACTAGTGTTTTTGCTAGTTAAACCTATTGAAAGTATTTTTCCATTTGTGGCTTGCCTTTTTTTTCTCTTTAAATATGTATTTTGATTCAGCTTCTTGCTTAATTCTTTGTATTTCTTATTTAAGAATTCCTGCCTACTTCAATCTTACATGTGAGGGGAGAATCCAAAAAGCAGCATTACCTTCTGAAGGGCAGGCCCCTTGTAGTACAGGCTTCCCCCATTAGGTGAGTGTTCTAGGAATCCATCTGCATCAGTGTACCAGCTGGTGTTGCTGTGAGAGGCTGCATTAGACTTCAGCGAATTTTGATTTTTTTGAAGACTCTTTCAATGCATTTGCCCACTTCATGATGGGTGATTTATGAGTGCACCACAAGCTGAGTGTTCAGCAGTTTTTGACCAAGAAAGGCCTGACTCCTGTTCCCCACCCTTCCTATTCAGTTGATCTTGCCCTGAGTGCCTTTTTTTTTTATTATTCTGGATGAAAAAAAAAAAACCTCTTCAAAACGTACTGTTTTGCCGATTGGAAGAGGTGAAACAAAAAACAGCAGAAGCACTATATGAAGGCATCAACGTTGATGAGTTCAAAAACTGTTTTGAGCAGTGGAAAGTGTCTCGAGAGGTGTATTGCATCAGATGGAGAGTATTTTGAAGGTGAGTGAAATTTAAGCAGTAAGGAAAAGTACACAATGTTTTATAAATAAATTCCAGGATTTTTTGTGTTCCCTCTCATATATCACTACTATTACTTTCTGAAATCTTAGAATTTTGCTTTTTATATTTCTATACAATACATCTCAAATGGAATATTGCTTTGACATGAGGGAGTCGGAAGGGTATTCAGTTGACCCAGCACCTACTGAAAAGGGCTTATTTTTCTTTCTCCCCACCTGTTTGGTAGTTCCACCTTTTTCTTCAATTCCCATATATATGGATCTATTCCTTGTCTCTCTATTATATTCATTGTTCTACTTATCTATCCTCAGACCAACATATGATATTAATTGCTACATCTTACTTCTATTGTTAACTTACAGAGTGTTTAAAATTTATCATGTACTTACTTTTCACCTATTCAAATGGTCATATTTTTCCTTTATTATATAAATTGAATACTTTTTAAATTACTTGATTTGTATACCATTTAAACACTGAATTTGATTTATTGGTATTTTATTTGGGATTTTTGATGCTTATGTACAATATATTTGAAATCAGCATATAATTTGTATGTGTGTGCACATGTGCACTTGTGCCATTCTTTGTAGTTTTCTTATTAATTACATTTTATTGAATAACCTATTACAGGTATCCCAATCTCCTCCCCTTTGCTGCCTTCCATCCAGCAATTCCCACTCCCTCAGGCAATCCCCAAACCGTTGTTCATGTCCATGGGTCATATGTATAACCTCCTTGGCTACCCCATTTCCTATACTGTACTTTACAGCCCCATGGCTATCCTGTAATTACCTATTTATACTCCCTAATCCCCTCACCTCTTCTCCCATTCCCCACACCCCCATCCCATCTGGCAACCATCAAAATGCTTTCCATATCCATGATTCAGTCCCTTTTCTTCTTCTTTCCTTAATTTGTTTTTTAGATTCAGTTGTCGATAGATATTTATTTGTTGTTACTTTATTATTTAAAATAATCTTCTTTATTTTTAAATAAGTCCCTTTAACATTTCATATAATAATGGTTTAGTCATGGTGAACTCTTTTATTTCTTGTCTGAGAAGTTTTTTATCTGTCCTTCAATCTAAATGATATCTTTGCTGACTAAAGGAATCGTGGCCACAGGTCCCTGCGTTTCATGACTTTGAATATTTCTGACCAGGCTCTTCTAGCCTGCAACATTTCTTTTGAAAAATCAGCTGACAGTCTTCTGGGAGTTTCCCTGTAGGTAACTAATTACTTTTCTCTTTTGCTTTTAAGATTCTCTCTTTATATTTAACCTTTGACATTTTAATTATAATGTATCTTGGAGTGGGTCTCTTTGCATCCATCTTGTTTGGAACTCTGTGTGCTTCCTAGACTTGCATATCTGTTCCTTCACCAAATTAGTGAAGTATTCTTTCATTATTTTTTCAAATAAATTCCTATTTTCTTGATCTTTTTCTTCTCCTTCTGGTACTTTAATAATGCAAATGTTGAAACACTTGAAGTTGTCCTGGAGGCTGCTTATACTATCCCCATTTTTTTTCGAAATTTTTTTTTCTGTTGTTCTGATTGGAACTTAGGACCTCACTAAGTTCCTTGAGCATCCTTATAACCTGTTTTAAACTCTGCATCTGATAGATTGCATATCTCCATTTTGTTTAGCTCTTTTTCTGGAGTGGTTTTTTAAAAAAGATTTTATTTATTTATTTTTAAATAGAGGGGAAGGGTGGGAGAAAGAGAAGGAGAGAAACATTAATGTGTGGTTGCCTCTCACGTGCGCACTACTGGGGACCTGGCCCACAACCCAGCCATGTGCCTTGACTAGGGATCAAACCAGAGACCTGTTGGTTCACAGGCTGGTGCTCTATTGACTGAGCCATACCAACCAGGGCTTCTTCTGGAGTTTTGATCTGTTCTTTCAGTTGGGCCATGTTTCTTTGTCTACTCATTTTGGCTGCCTCCATTTGTTTCTATGTATTAGGTAGAGCTGCTATGACTCCCTGTCTTGGTAGTTTGGCCTAATATAGTAGGCATCCTCTAGGGTCCAGTGGCATATCTCCCAAATCACCCAAACTGGGTATTTGAGGTGTGCCCTTTGTGTGGGCTGAGCACCCTCTCCTCTTGTAGTTGAGGCTTGGTTGCTGAGGGCAGGTCAATGGAAGTGATTAACCCAGGGCAGTCAGCCGCAAAGACTAGCTGTGACCACTAATCACCAACCTCCACCCTCCGAGGAAGTTCAGCTGTGTAGGGGCAGGGTTGTGGTGCTCGGACGTGGTCTGTAGCTGCCCATGGGGGCACAGGCCCAGGAGTTTCCCAGGTGGTATAGGCCAAGATCGATCCCCACCTGTGTTTGGACCAGGCAACACTACCTGAGCTATAGAGCAATCTGAGATGGCTGCTACATGTGCTGGGCTTGGAGATTCCCAGGCAAGTAGGTTTTCATGTCAAGTTAATACTAACCTTTTGGAATGAGCTTGATATTTTTAGCTTTTTCTTTGTTCTGGAACATTTCAAACAATATAGAAGTCATCTTTTACTAGAAAATCTTATAAATTTCAGCTATTAATTTCTCCAATCTTGGTGTCATTTTTGATTACTTTGACTTCATGTCATTGGCCTATTTAATTTTTATCTCCTCTTAGTACAGTTCAGCATGAACATTTTCCTAGAAAGTTAATTATTTATTGTACACATTAACATTTATTGGCATGGCATAGATTATTATGTTCTTATATTCTTGTTTTGAAGATAAAACTCTAAATACATGAGAATTCACAGTAATGAAAAGGCATGGGACATGGATTTTATGCTCGAACACATTTCATGCCAAGGGTGTCAGCAGTGAGATGCATCAGAGTCCTTGCTGTAAGTTTGAGTGCAGGCTGCAGGTGCTAGGGGAGTACTGTGCCACCCAGCGCAGAAGTAGGTGCCTGAATGTGTGGGCTCAGAGGCTGACATGTTCAGGAAGCTGTTCTTTCTTGTTCCATCAAAATAAGCAATCAGTTCCCCTTTGCTGCTCAATTCACCACCTTTATATAAGGTTAGCAAGAGGACAAGGTCTTCTCCAGTATCCTGCTTGTACCACAGCAAGGTGTTAAGCATGTTTGAGGAGCTGCAGCTCATGGAGATACCCTCTCCTTCCTGGATGGACACAGACTGAGGACTCTGAGTCAGCTGTTGGCCACTCACCCCTGTTTAGAAAGACATAAAAGTATTCAGGATCATTTTTACATCACCTTTCTCAGAGCTGTGATGAACACTCTATTTCCTAATTCCCCAGCCTTACATTAGTGCTTTTTCCTTTCCTCCCCCACTCTCTGGCTTTTCTCCTTGTTTCCTTGCTTTCATAGACCTCATCTCCTGTC
This sequence comes from Tonatia bakeri, assembly GCA_004024845.1. NCBI lineage: Eukaryota > Metazoa > Chordata > Mammalia > Chiroptera > Phyllostomidae > Tonatia > Tonatia bakeri. The sequence continues at coordinate 3,797 of PVIA01018844.1, read as the reverse complement.
CTCACAGAATTTCCACACCTTTAGAGTCCTCTGTGCAAGATTTAGAAAGCCCCAAGACTCACATGTCAGCTGCATCCACAGGATTATTAATAAACCTTCAAGGAGCATCCCCATCAGAAGTCTTTCAACAGTGAATATTTCCTAAATGGGCTTTTGCCCCAGGAACTCCCCTGGGCTTAGAGCAGCACTGTAAATGTCACCGTGGGTTTATGATATCTGTCGTGTGTGTCATCCACTCTGATCTCTAACAGGAGGCTCCTCTCGGTTTTGAGCTAACCTTGCAGGTTAACTGTGAGTGGAAACACTGCCCCCTTCTGGCCAGTAACTAGATTGTTGTCATTTGCAGCCAGTGAGTTGCTCGGGTTGTTTGTTTCTTGTTTTGTTACTAATCCTATTTCTCCTTATCATTGGCTAGGCATTTATGAGAACTCACTATCTGCTAGGAAGATATGGAGAAACATTAATGAGAGAGACAGGGACTCTGTCCCTGGGCACCTTATAATATCTCTGGGGAAAATTAGTGAAGACTAGAGTTATGGTGAATTGAAGATATATTTGTCCTATTTTCCTCTCCGAGAACACACTGACATAACACTAAATGTTTTTTGAAAGTTATAAACCCCAAAGGACATACAGAGCAGGTGATGGGTGACAGAAGATGAGTTATTTTACGAATTGAGAGTGAATGGACAAGTGGCTGGCTGATGGAAAACAATTGAATGCTAAGGGTCCTTGGAGGGAAATGGCAACAAAAATCCAGGTGCCCAGAAAGTCTCAAGTATGAGAGTGTGTGATCCCTCAGAAGATCTGAGTGTGGCCTGGGGGTAACAGGACTTGAAACAGAAGATATCAGGTGGAAAGTACAATTGTCTGAGGTGGAGTTACAGTCTCAGACCTCCCATCCTGACCTGAAAAAGTCAGCTGTCCACTCCTTCCCAACTGCTTTCATGGAAGAAACTGACTCTCTTCCAACAACACTGAATAAAGAGGAACAAGAACCTGGGATACCAGGCTTAGTTCAGACTGAAGTGAAGCAAATACTTAAAATAAAGGAACAAGAGCCATCTTCCTTGCACAGATCTCAGATTTGTATCCCACAAAGTATGAATGAGCATCCAGATCACCAGATATTTGAATAAAAAAAATACCGTTGACATGAAGAGCAAAGAGAAAAACAGAAGGAGAAAAGAACACTGACGGAGACAATGCAGGAAGAAGGAGGTTCTTGTTACTTAATCAGTAACACAATAGTGTGAACACTACTTTTCCATAAAGAAGCAAATAATATTTTGAATAATAGCAAAACCTCATTTTTGCAAAATGGTATTTTCGAGGGGAAATTTCGTTTTGAAGAGTGGAGCTGGGTGACTTTGGTTTCAAATACTTAAGATCTGGCTGAGTGCCTGAGAAACGCCTGCAGCTTCAGTACTGATTTAGGTGACGAGCTGCCACCATGGACAGACCAGAGGATCTGTTTCACATCCCTTGTGCTCCCCTGATTCAAGAGAGCAGGGAAACCTGTGTGTGTTCCAGAGTGTTCCTTTCTCCATCTAGTATCAACACTGATTTTAGGTCTAGGCTTGCTCAGATTGACCTCTGTGTGTCTGTCTGCCCCACTTTTTCTCTATTCCCACTAATGTAGTGAGTATGTTGTTTTAAAAAGATTTTCTGAATTTATTTTCAGAAAGAGGGGAAAGAAGGGAGAAGGACAGGGAGAGAAACATCAATGTGTGGTTGCCTCTTGCACGCCCCCCACTGGGGACCTGGTGGCAACCCAGGTATCCCATTTTTCACTATCCCCACTGTGCAGTACGTTTCTTAACATGAACCACTGACTGTCCACTACTGAGAAAAATGCCGATAGCCTTACATTTATTTTCAAATGGCTGTGTAATGTCTTATTAGAGAAAGGCATTTTTTAAAAGAACAAACAGAATAAACTGAAAAACTAAAACATGTTCATTTAGGTGAAAACAAATTTGTGTTAATCTGTTTATCTCTCAGTGAACTGTGGGAGGCACAGGTGAGGAGTTTCTCACTGCACCTGTTAGCCCCTCCGGGTCCTCATGGTTACTGCCGCAGTCTCAGCAATGCTGAGGCTGTAGCCTCCTTCTCCCTGAGACTGTGTTCAGCCTTGACAGCATCTCCCTTCCCTTGAGAGTTCTGGCAACATGTTTCCAGCCCCACAGGAGAAGAGGCCAAGTGTACAAAGGGTGACATTAAGCCCTGGGACAGTCATGGCACACATATTGGATCATCAATTGAAAGAATTTTTTATATATTGATATAAATGAGAATATACTACAGAGAAGAGCCTCACACTCTCCTAAGCTTTTAGCAGTAATTTGTAGGGAAATTGAAAATGAAATGGTCCATTTAAAAAAATCAAGTGTTTGTCTTATTTATTAAATTGTAAGAGTTTTAAATATATATGTATTCTAGATACAAGTCTTTTGTTAAATATATATTTTGCAAAGATTTTCTCCTAGACCCTGTCTCTTATTACTATGTTCCTAACTTCATCTTTTAAAGAGCAAATATTTTTAATATTAGGAAGTTGTGTATTGATATTAAAAACACTTTACTGAGACTTTATTGAGGTATACTGACATACAAGAAGCTGTACTTAATGAATACAACGTGATGAGAGTTGGGAGACAAGTATACATTTGTGAAAATATCACTGCAATCAATGCTATAATCTGATTCATCACCTCCAGAAGTTTCCCCCCACTCTCTTTATTTATAAATTTTTATTCATTTATTTTTGTGATAGGAACACAACATACAATCTGCTCTCTTAGCACATGTTAAGTATGCAGTACCATATTGTTAACTATTGCACTATGCTGGACAGTGGGTCTCTAAGATGTAGTCATCTTGCTGGGCTGCATATTGTACACTTGACCAGTACCCGCCCACCTCCCCTGCCCCCGGGTCCTCAGTAACCACCATTCTATCCTCTGCCTCTTGAGTTTGGCTACTTCCCATTCTTCATGAAGGGATCATGTAACATTGTTTTTCTGAGTCCGGCTTTTTCACTTAGCATATTTTCCTTCAGGTTCATTCATTTAGTCACAATAGGCAAGATTATCATCAGAACTGTTGGTGCTATTATAATTTGTTTGTCTATATGTTAAAATTTTAATTCTGATTGCTTATTGCTAATATATAGAAACACTGTGTAATTTTGTATTCTGAACCTGTAACTTACAACTTTGCCAAACTAATTAATTAGTTATACTAGCTTTTTTAAATCGTAGATTTTTGTGGTATTTGTTATATAGTTTTGTTTTCTTTCTATCTTTTTTCTTTTTGACTCATGGATAGCTCAGATCTTTTCTTCTATTCTTTTCTCTCTTTCTTCTACTTCTAGAATTACTGTTATGTGTGTGTTACACATTTGTAGTTGTTGCACTGTTGATTGGCTATTCTGTTCCTTTTTTTCCCGTCTTTTTTCTCTTTGTTTTTCAGTTGTCAAGGATTCTATCACAAGCTCAAATATCTTCAAGCTCAAATATTTTCCCTCAATTGTGTCCAAACCTCTATTAAGCCCATCAAAGTAATTCTTCACTTCTGACAGTGCTTTTTTCTTCTATCATTCCTTTTTGATTTTCTTTCAGTATTTCCATCTTCCTGCTTCCCTGGACTATCTTTTTTGCATGTTGTCTATTTTATCTATTAAAGCCCTGAGCATATTAATCTTAGTTATTTTAAATTCCTTCTCTGGTAATTCCAACATCTCTGCCTGTCTGGTTCTGAAGTTTGCTCTGTCTCTTCAAATTGTTTTTTTTTTT
>PVIA01018843.1:0-11816 GCA_004024845.1 Tonatia bakeri | reverse complement strand
TTTTCTTTTTAAAAACATTTAGTAGCAGCTTTACTTGTTCTTACTCTATGAGTCACTTTTGGATGTTTACGCATTCTAATTTATATATCATAAAGATAATTTTTAATTTATCATCTTGATCAATCAATGGGGTTTTTTCATTATCATTTTATCATTCTTAGGAAAGTGTGTTTTCAATTATTTGGAGCATGGACATTCCGCACCCGATGGACAGACGTACTTACAGGGTCAGTCTGTGAGCGTCACCTGCCGTCCTGATTACAGCCTCCCCAACCAGAAGACCACGATGACGTGTACGGAGAATGGCTGGTCCCCTCCTCCCAAATGTGTCAGAAAGAAAGCTCCTCCGAGATACAATCTGTTTATGATTTTCTGAGTCCAAGACTTATCTCTGTGGAAAGGGTTATGTACGAAATCTCGAGCTGAGTGTATCAAGGCTTTTTTGTCTTAAAGACATAAATACAATTCCACTCTAATTGTGTCTAAGCACTTTTAAATTTTTAATAATCAATAGATTATGTCACTTTATTGAATTAAGTAACAGCAGAAGGTTCCATCTTATAGAACTATTCATCATGAATGTCACTAAATGATGTTAAATAAAACAAAGGTCAGAGTCATGCTAGTTTAGTATTTACATTGATATCATGCTAAATGTGTTCACTGAGAGAAATCAAAATATACCTTATATTTTAAAAATAAGCCAATTGCCCATTAGCATACACACACACACATAGCTCACAAGCATTTCCCATATAATTTTATGCATTAGTGCTATGATGTTATGAATTAGGACTCTAATATAAAGTTATATCTGGCTTTCTCATATTAAGTTGGCAGGATTCTGTGAGTTGATTTGTGGGTATAGTTTGGAATTTTGAAACTAAATTTAATGGAGTTGTATTATAAATCGTGAAAAACTAGAGCTGAACTTTAACAGGGGTCTTCTACGTCTACAGAGAAGCCGTGACCCTGCATGTGGACGGGAAGTCAGGAACTAGTGTCCAGCATGACAGCCAGGGGACCTGAAAGCTGTTCTTTCTCCTGCTTTCTCTACACGTGGAGGGGTTTAAACACTGACCATTCATTCCCTCAGTGAGTATGGGGGACTAAGCACATTTATAGGTACTAAAAAACAAAACTGCTTTCAAAAAAACTGAAGCTTATGCACCAGAATATAAGGAGAATAACAACAACAAGAAGAAACAAACAAACAAGAAGACCGGGTAATCAGTGAGTGTGAGTGATGCTGTCGTTCAGGACACGACTCACAACAGGAAACAACAGACCATTGCTCATGTGTGGGCGCTGTGCAGGAAGGCCCAGCAGGGAAGTTAACAGATAAGCCCTCAAGGTATGAGGAGTCCCCATGATAATTGGAAGGACACCTTTCAGAGAGAGATGATGTTCAAGTGAAATGACTTAAGCAAGGAAGGAATTCTGTTTATATGAGGACAGCTGATGGCCAGAGCAGCGCTAACAGAGCAGGGAGGAGAAAAAGAGGTTCAAGTCCAACCGGGAAGCACTGAGTGAAAAGGAACAGACCTTCAGGGAGAGCCCTGCCAGGTTCCCGGTGGGGGAAGGGCAGCATCTGCACTGATGGGAACCTGCTCTGAGGCTGCTCCCTGGAGAATGGACTGCTGTCCCTGATAGGACAATGCAGACAGTGGGACTATGGTCCTTCAGGGGCACGAGTAGAAATAGGGATGAGAGGATGGATAGGAGGAATCCGTGGAAATGATATCATCTTAATGTGATGATGGATGGCATGGGGGGAGATTCAGTGGGAACCTGTTTAATGTATTTATAGAATGATCAAATCCCTGAGATTTAAGAGACAAAGGCTTACTTCCCCCAAATACACTTCTGAGGTGAGAAGTAAGAGCAAAGCTGACCTGAGGTCATCTGGGTCCACACTTCTAAGTCTCCTCTCAGCCACTGTGGATCTCGATTCCATGGTCACCGAAGGGCAGTGGACTTTTGACTTTGGCTTGGTTTGGGGGCAGCAAGGAGACTGGAGACACTGAAGGGGCAGGGGTGCAATGTTCCAGCTGACCTCCAGGGGGAGCTAGTGCTCCTCTCAGTCAAACTGACAATGACCAGAGAGGTGGGGAGTCGGGGAGAATGGGGGAAAGAAGGGGAAGGGTCAAGGAACATGTATAAAGGACCCATAGAAAAAGAGAACAGGGAAAGGAGGGTTGAATGTGGAATGGGGCTAGGGCACGGGAGAGAAATGGGAGAAAACAGGATAACTGTAATTGAACAACAATTTAAAAAAACTTAAAAAGAAAAACATTTCCTTATATGGCAGAGATCACATCTCAGTTTCACAGCCACAAGCTCAGGGAAGGCTGGGCAGTCGGTCCTTTTCCAGAGACACCTATAGGTAGATGGGAACAAGACCTGGTCACTGTGCAAGAGAGACAAGGGGGCAGTGATATGCAGATATCCACTAAGACAAAGTGACAGCCCACTCGGCCAATTTGCATAGTGAATAAGGGGGTCCCACCCATTTCCGTCAGCATGTGCATCTTGTGGAGGGGGCTGCTGTGTGTAAACATGCACCAACACTGGAGGAGGGAAAAGATAGGTAAGTATTGGTGACAGCATTTGATGTGAGGTGCTGACGCGCACTTCTGTGTTTGGACTGGTTGCTAATGGGGAAGGGTGTGGTCCGTGTCTTTCCATTCATTCAGCAGGACTCTTGTCACAACAAGCCCTTGGGGGAGGGACTCCTTAGGGAGCTTGATGGGCATACTGGCAACACATATTGTGTTGTCACCTAGCACTCTATTCCTGTCCCTTCCCTTGTATCTTGAAGTGACCAATCCCCTCTACCTGATCCCTCGCTCAGAGTCTTAACATGCTAACCCCTCTGTGACACCCACAGTCTCACACATGCTGAGCTTTTCCTTAGTAACATGAGGACACGGGGAAGGACAGAGGAAACCTCTGTGTGTGACAAACCTCAGTATCACTGAGCCAGATCCTTTCTCTCCTCTCAGACATTCTAGGACCAACCACATGTAAAACCTAACAATTACTGATGTATGATTTCACATCCAAAATTCCAGTGATATTAAGATTTCCAACCATTTACTTTTCCCATAGCATAAAATCAAAAGGAACTGTTAATACATATTATTCAATACAACTTAGATAAATTTGCAAAACACTGTCTTAAGCAAAAAATAACAAATATAATAATAAAGTTTATTATGTCAACATCATCTAGTGAGATATTTGACTTGCAAGATATCAATTCTTACATTTTAAATACACTGTTTTCTATTTCTAGGCTTGTCATGGGCTTTCTTTAATGCAATCCTATACCTTTGCAATTCATTTTTATACTTAATTTGATATTTTCTTTTTTATTATATTTTATTGATTATGCTATTACAGTTGTCCCGATTTTTCCACCTTTGTCCCCTCTCCACCCAGCACACCCCACTCTCTCAGGCAATCCCTCCACCATTGTCCATGTTCACGGGTCAGGCATACAAATTCTTTGGCTGTTCATTTCCTATACTGTACTTTACATCCCCTGGGCTATTCTATAACAATTTATTTGTGCCTCTTGATAACCTCACCTCTTTACCCATTCTCCCCCTCCCTCCTCCCCCCTCCCATCTGGCAACCACCAAAACGCTGTCTGTATGCATGGATTCTGTCTCTGTTCTCCTTGTTCGCTTAGTTTGTTTTATAGATTCAATTGTTGGCAGATATGCATCTTTTGCCATTTTATTGTTCACAGTTTTGATCTGCTTTATCTGAAACAAGTTCTTCTAACATTTTATATAATAATGGTTTGGTGATGACTGATTCCTTTAGTTTTTCCTTGTCTGGGAAGCTCTTTATCTGCCTTTTAATTCTAAATGATGGCTTTGCTAGTATAGCAGTCTGGGCTGTAGGTCCCTGCTTTTCATGACTTTGAATATTCCTTGCCAATTCCTTCTTGCCTGCAAACATTCTTTTGAGGAATCAGCTGATAGCCTTATGGGAACTGCCCTGTAGGTAACTAACTTGTTTTCTCTTGCTGCTTTTAAGATTTTCTCTTTATCTTTAACCTTTGAGGCTTTAATTATGATGTGTCCTGGAGTGGACCTCTTTGTATCCATCTTGTTTGGGATTCTCTGTGCTTCCTGGACTTGCCTATTTCCTTCAGCAAATTAGGGCAGTTTTCTTTCATTATTTTTTGAAATAGAGTTCTAACTTCTTGCTCTTTCTCTTCTCTCTTATGCTTCCTTATGTTGCAAATCGTGGGGTTGATTCTCAGCTTCATCCACTCTACTGTCTTTTCCCTGTAAATTCTCTTTATTTCAATTAGTGAATCCTTTGTTTCTGAATGGATCTCTCTTATGCTGTTGAGGTCCTCACTAAGTTCCTTGAGCATCCTTATAATCAGTGTTTTGAACTCTGCATCTGATAGATTGCTTATCTCCATTTTGTTCAGCTTTTCTTCTGGAGTTTTGATCTGTTCTTTTATTTGGATCATGTTTCTTTGTTTCCTCATTTTGGCAGCCTCCTTGGTTTTGTTTCTGTGTATAAAATTGAGCTTCTTTGACTCTGTGTCTTGGTAGTACGGCCTGATGTAGTAGGTGTCCTATAAGGTGCAGTGGCACAGCCTCCCCTATCACCCAAGCTGGTAGCTTCAGGTATGCCCTTTGTGTGGGCTGAATATACCCTCCTCCTGTAGCTGAGTCTTGGTTGCTGTTGGCAGATCAATAGGAGGGATATACCCAGGCCAATCAGCTACAAGGATTGGCTGTGACCGCTGTGCCCAAACCTTCACACCCCATGGAGGATCAGCTCTGCAGGGGCAGGATGGTGGTACTCCTACATGGTCTGTAAATGTCCATTGGGCACACTGGCCCTGGGGACTCCCAGGTGGTATAGGCCAAGATCAACCCTACCTGTATGTTACCCAGGGCAACCCTGCTTGAGCTGTAAAGCAATCCGAAATGGCTGCTTCTTGTGCTGGGCTTGGAGATTCCCAGAAGAAGCCAAGCTGTGATTCTAGGCTGCTAGTTCTGAGCCTGGGGCTCACTGAGGCCAGCTGTTGCTGGTTTGAGAGGATTTAGGTAGTTGTAAAGCATCAGCCAATACCAGCCATTCATTTGATAAAGCAGCTTGGGTGAGGCTGTAAATTGGTTGGGATGGGGTCTCTAGGGATCTCCAAGGCAAGTGAAACAGTGTGAGCCAGTTTGATGGAGTCTCAGATATGGCACCAGTTTGCAGGCTCAGGGTCTCCAGGGTGGGGTAGTTTAAAAACGGGACAACGGTCTCTGCTCGCCTTGCTGGAGGAACTGTGGTCTCTCCCTGCGTGCCACTATTGCCTTGCAAGCTGCTAACCCGGTGCTGGCGCTCAGAGGAACCGAGTCTGAGCAGATGAGTCTGTGCGTGGGTTTTTTAAGAGGAACTGCTTGGAGCTCCAGAAGTTTCTTCTACCCACTCAATTCGCACTGGTTTTTGCAGCAGGAGATTGTGGGGACTTATCTTCCTGGCACTGGCACCCTGGGCTGGAGAGCCTGGTGTGGGGCCGGAAATCCTCACTCCTGAGATATCTTCCCGAATTTTTATCTACCACATGTGGGTGAGGTCCCAGCCTGTTCTGCATCTGTGCCCCTCTTCCAGACAGGATGAATGTGGTTTCTTTAATATCCTAGTTGCCAGGCCTTCCATTCAACTCAATTTCTGACAGCTCTGAGTGATGGTTGTTCTATACTTTAGTTGTAATTTTGATGTGGTCATGTCAAGAAGCAAGCCACGTCTGCCTACATTGCCATCTTGACCACAAGTCACTCAGTTTTGATAAATTTTCTATTATAGGAAACATTTTGGATGAGAGGGTGCAGTATGTAAATACATGCATTGTATATCCAACAACTGCAACTTTAACATATATATTCTAAGTATGTCTGGAACATAAATACATACATTACCTCTTACATTCAACAATTTCCCTGTCCTTAAAATCATAATATCATTATACTATGATAGTGTCATTCAGTAACAGCCAGTGACATGAAGCAAAAAATTGATGTGACTAAATGTTTCTTCTATACATTTAGAGGCTTTGAGTGACAGGAAAACGATGCACAGGGGAATCTGTGGCAGGGTGCTCCAGCACAAAGTGACACTGAGTGTCAGAGCATTTTCAAGTGATACTTCACTGGACTCACGCACTTAGGGTCACGTTGATTTCTGCTGGAAGAGAGTCTCCTTGCTGCATTATCCGTGGTATGGCCTTAGACATACAATTGTCAACTCTTCTTTCCTCTAGAACATTGCGACATGCCACTGTTTGAGAATGCCACAGTCATCATCACTGGAAAAGCGTTTAGGCTCAATGACACGTTGGACTACCATATCAGGTCATACGTATTTTGCATGAAGTTTAATCATGTAGAGTTAAAGGGGTGTGCGAGGACATCATTTTGAGCTATTTCTAAGACCTTATCAATGTCTGAGAGGCATGAACTGAAATGCAAAATACTTGGGTGAAGAGAACAGAGAGAGGAGCTCATGGTGTGTTCGAAATTTGGTACATGATTGTATAAAGATGTGGTACATGTATAAATGGAATACTTCTCAGCTGTAAGATGAAACACTGACATTTGTGGCAACTTGGATGGACATTGAGAATATCGTGCAAGTGAAATGTCAGACAGAAAAAAGCTTGAACCTTATGATTTAACTAAATGTAGGCCATAAAACTGTCAATAACAAGTAAATAACAAGGAAAACAAACTAACAAGACCTCACTGACACAGACAACAGTATAGTGGTTCTCAGAGGGAAAGAACATGGGGAGGTAGCAAAGGGAAAGGGAGTCAATATCTGGTGACAGAAAAAGATCTGATTTGGGGTAGTGGACACACATGCAACATACAGATGATGTGACATAGAATTGTACACTTGAAACATATGTACTCTTATTAACCAATATTAACCCAACACAGTCAATAGAAGAAAGTTAAAATTTCTTACAAGTAATAATTTCTACAATGCAATGGCAGCTTGTTTACAGAAAAGAGAGGAGGTCTACAACAATATTATAACATATGAAATATTGCTTATAGTGACATTGCAATAGCAATGAACTAGAAACTCTCTGATGTCACAAAACTTTTCTAAAAAGGAAACATTTATACTGATTTTTACAAGAGAGGACACAGGGATATAGTGAGGCAAAGAAATTTGTTCATAATCAAGATGGGATTCAAATCTATTCTGTGTATATCTGTGCTTCTCTGCAGCCTGTCCTGAGCAGAGAGAATGAAAAAGGTTAGATAGATGATAGATACATAGATAGATACATAGATAGATAGATAGATGATAGATAGAATATAGTGGATTATAGGGTGGGTTGGTGGATGGTTAGATGGGTGTACAGATATAAAGATTATATAGTTATATATAGTATATATAAGTGTATTTTAATAGAAGATTGATTATTAGAAAGTTTGTGGTTTTCTATAGTTCTCTTTCCACATTGTGGGCATAAGAGAAAAGCAGACATTGATTGAACTTAGCAGAGTGTGAATGAACTTGGAGTGTTTGTGGTCACTGCCAGCTGAACAGGAAACAGAGAGTGAAAACCATGACCACACAGAGCAGGTTCAGGCACCTCCCCTGGACATGAGCTCCCTGGGGGCGGGTGCTGTGCACACCAGAGACAGAGGTCAAGGCTCTGGACTCAGGTGCCAGGGTCCTCACTCATCATCTCCCTGGTAAGCAGTGTGACCTTGGAGAGTGTGACTGAACTGCCCTTGCCTCAGATTCCTAGTGTGTGACTAGCAGTAGCTGCCCCATGAAGGAGCTGGAGGATGTCACAGGAAGTGCCAAGGACAGCACTTAGCCCACGGTAATAAATATTAGCCATTGAGACTACATCATCACCTTATGTTGTCCTCAACTATTCATTATCTCGGAGCTTTCTTAGTCCACAAAGGGAAAGATTATTCATTGTTTTTATTTATTGGTCTACTTTCAGATCCCTGTGTCATATCTGAAGAAATCCTGAATGAAAATAACATGCGGTTGAAAGGGAAAGAGGACAAGACATACTATGTAAAAACGGGATATCATTGAATTTACATGTAAATCAGGACACAATGCAGCAACGTCAGAACAGTCATTTGAAGCCGTGTGTTGGGAAGGGACAATGCAGTTTCCCAGATGTGAATGAAGGAGCTTCCACCTGCTGCCTGTACTTGCTCATCGCTTCTTAAAAATATCCAGACATTTTCTGCTCTTTTCTATTTTACTTCAGGGAAATCAGTACAATATGGTAGTCTGAGCTTTCAACCTAATCTTCTCCCAAAGGTGATAAAATAAACTGTGTCATTGTTTACACTTGTACCAAGACATGCATTATTCACCATTTCAGGGATAGGACTACTTCCCTAGACATTTTTTTAAAGCTTTTATTTTATTTAATTTCGACAGAGGGCAAGCAGGGGAGAAAGAGAAGGACAGAAACACAGAAGTGTGGCTACCACTTGCACACCCCCAAAGTGGGGACAACCCAAGCATGTCCCTGACCGAGGCTCAAACCACTGACCCTTTGGTTCACAGGCCAGTGCTGAATTCACTGAACCCACCAGTCAGGGCTACATGCCTAGAGATTATTGAACTCAGTATGGATGACAGTGTGGCTTTGTGCATCTTGGATTTCAGGTTTAACAGTCAAAACATGTGAGTTTAGGATTTACTGGGGGAACTAACACAATGAAAACGTTAGATGGTAAAACAGTGAGTGAAAACAGGCCTGTCACTCTGTCTCCTTGCTGCTGTCAGAGGGTGGTCCCTGGACCAGGGAAGGAGTTTGTGAGGGTGACACAGATTATTCATCCTTCCTCCTGTTCCCCTGTGTGTGGCCAGAAATGTGTCACAGTGTCGGGGAGTTGCTCTTCTATTTGACAAAAGCAGCACCTTATTTGAAAGCTGCAAATCTTATACTAGCTAGTCACAGAACGATATACCTGATGCTAAGTTAATATAGGACCTGAATTTTTATTTTCTAAAGTTTATTGTGAAAGCATTTAAAAAACATTTAAAGTCCCCATCAAATAGAAGGCACTGTCTTAAAACCAGTCTCCAAATTACAATTGAGCAGAAGTATATTAGTCAAACTACTTCTCAGGGTGAGACTTCATTCTTCCCATTTTTCTATTGCAAGCCTCTGAATGTAGTGTACCTTAAAGTGCATTAGTTACAAATATCTCAATGCCCAGGATGCACTGAAACTCTTCTACTCTGTGATGTGGTCTGTTAAAGCTTCACCCAAAAATCAGTGCTTTTCTATGAACAAGAAGGTACAGAGGCTGGAGCAGGTCCAGATATAATGGTTGGTGCTCACAGACCCTAAGGACTGAGGCTGGGTGAGGACACATACAGGACAAGGGACAGTTACAGGGATGTGGACCCAGAGTTATTCCCACTCCATCTCTGGGTGGAGAAAGAACCTCGCCCATTCCAAGGGTTGTTTATTTTAAAACATAGTGATTCATACCGCCTTTTTTGCCTCTGTGTTGGTATTCTGAAGAAAAGTTGCACAAGTACAATGAGGAAGTGAAATCAAGAAATAATTGTGAAAGGATTCATGAAAATTTAGAGATCTTGCAAAACTCTCTGAAATTTGATATTCACTAAGTGTCATCAGTGAACTAACGTCCTGGCAGTGCCCTGAAATTCAGGCTCACACTACCAACCACTCAGGAGGCAGACTCACACCCCACAGAGCACGGCTGGGATATTCGTGTTCATACACCATCGGGGATGCCCAACATGCTGCTGTCCCTCATCACTGTCATTGTCGCCTTGTGGGTCTCCCGGGCTCATGGACAAGGTAAGCTGGACACAGAGCTGCACACCCAGCTCCCTCCCACCTGCAGCTTCTTGTTGTTCCTACTCACTTGTGTCTCTGGGTTTAGTGAATCGACTCCTAGGAACAGTGTGTATTGTGGCATCACAGCAGAGAGTATCTTGTAGGAAAATTATCATATGCTCATCCAGGGAAAATAAAATAAAGAGTTTTCTGTCTTCTGTGTTCTACAGGCTGAAAGCCTCTGCACAGATATGGGAGAGTCATGTGAATATGCTCGTGAAAACTTGACTGGAAAACGGGTGACAGAAAAGCTAGCTGATACCTTAAATTGTCTGGGGAATTCATAACAGCTGCTCTGTTCTCCACCTGTCCTTTCTCTTTTCAGAAACAACCTGTGATCCTCCAGTTATAGCCAAAGGTCTCTACACACCTCTCAGGACCAAATACAGACTGGAAGATGTAATCACGTACAGCTGTGACAAGGGCCTTTATCCCTCCTCCCGAGGAAATACAGCAAAATGCACTGAAGGAGGCTGGGCACCTCCTCCCAGATGTAGCCGTAAGTTCCATTCAAACCATGATCTGCTTCCCAATTCTGAAATTACTTCTCTTAAACATAAAAATGGGGACATGATAAGTCACCGTCATTGACTAGAGAGAATGTAAAGCAGAGGATTTTATAACATTCTCTGCTTTTCAAAATAGCCAATTATAAAAAGGATAGAGAAATATAACTGAAAAACTTTTTTAAGTTTTGCTATTCAATATTAAATATGTGCATATATGTATAATTATTTCTGTATGTGATATACATGTAGTACCCAAACTAAAACATTGGCTAAGGCTTATATTGTCTAAAAACAAGTATATTAGTTATTCCTTTGTAAAAATTTCCCATAAATACTGACTGAGAACAACCACTCTGTCCTGACTCCAGGGTCAGCCCTGGGGAGAGGTCCAGCCCCCAAGATCCCCGTCTTTCTCTGGGCAGCACTGGGACACTGGCCCAGAGTGTGGGCTGAGGGCTGGGTGCAGCTGCAACCTGCTTCCAAGTGGGCACCTCCCTGGTGGTGCAGGGGCCTAATGGCCTTAACACCTGGGGTCTCTATAGGAGCCTGAGTGGCACTAATGTCCCCAGAGCTAGTGATCTGAGACACAAAGAGGACACCTTCATGTAGTCTATGACCTGCTCACACATTGCCATCTGAGCCATTCGTACCTTTAGAAGAGGGTCCCTAAGTCCACCCACACTCAAAGGTGGGGGCAGTGGGCTCCTTCTCTGAGGGAGGAGAGTGGGACACATAGTTGATTTTCTGACACCATCACATGTCACAAACTGCCACTCACACCACCAGGGCATTTATTTCTGGGGAGGTTTCTTTGCTCCCTTTCCAAGAGCTTCCCGCCTCCACCTTCACGTTCCTCTTGCTCATGTATCAGTTCCCTGTAGAGGCATCCACGCTGCAGCTGGACACTCCGTGAGTGAAAAACAAAATGATGCTAGTAGGAGATCAATGGCCTCAGTGTCAGTTCAGGACAAAGGTCCACATGAATGTGACACTGTGATGGCCTTAGAGAGGATGCTGGCATCACCGTGACACAGACCTCAGTGAGCGTGACCACCACGAGGAGAGTGTCTGTGTGCTCACCTAGACAGAACTGACAGGCACACACTGTGTTGTTTCAGGTGTGCACCAGACGGACTCCGAGTGTGCACATGTTGGGAAATGATCAGAAACATGTGTTCTTTACATCATCTGGGTTTACAACATTTCTTGTCCCAGAAACCCTAATGCAATGAGTGTAACTATGTTAATAATATAATTCATCAAGGAAACCATTTATCTCTCATTAGATTCTATAAAGGCAAACATAATTTATGTTATTTTTGTTTGTTTTTATTGCAAGTTAAGCCATGTGAATATCCAGAAATACAGCATGGGTACCTATATAGGACAAGCAGATATAGAGGTTACTTCCC
>PVIA01018842.1:0-11816 GCA_004024845.1 Tonatia bakeri | reverse complement strand
AAATTTAATGAGGTAGGCACTATTATCTCTATCACAGAAGAGGAAACGGGCTCAGAAAGCTTAAGGAACTCATCCAGAGCCACCAGATGGTAAATGGTTGACTGGGATTCTATGACAGATCTGGAATCAAACCAGGTAAGCCTGACCTCAGAGACAATACTACTACTTCCTGCTGGGCTTGGGGCATCCTGAGAAAAGCAAAGTCCCGAGAGCCTACTGACAGGAAGACTTCCTGGAGATTTCCTTCATCAGGACCGGGAAGTCCTCTCAAGCAGGAGAGTTGCAGCCTTCCTTCTGGAAGGAACCTGGAGGGTCGGGGGTGGTATAACGCCTCTGCTCGTGAGGCTCAGGAGAATCCTCTCACTCCACCCCAGCATCTGCTGGTATTTTGTTAACTCCTGGCTTCTCCATACTCGCCCACCCACTGGTTTCCCAGAGAAAAAGATGCCGAAATATCTTGGCTGAAGAAGCAAATGGGTCACAGATGACAGAAGTAAAAAACAAAAAACAAAAACAAAAACCACCAAAAAACAAAACACCCAAAAAGTTCTTGTAATATGCTTCTTTTTTTAAAGCAAAAACAAATTGCACACTTCCTTGTTCTGGGTTTTTCTTATTTTCTTTGAGTTGTCCGTCTTGTGAAACATTCTGTTGTATACATTTGCACTCATCACAGTGGAAAAAGTAAGGCAAATGGGTCATTCTGAACGTCTAAATAAATTTATAGTGTTCCTATTTCAGACCAGCTGTAGCCCATCTCCCCTGAAGCCAGACCAACAGATCCAGGAGAAGGTGGCGTGAGCTGCAGGGCGAGACCATGGGAAACTTGGATCCGGAGGGGAGTTCAGGAGAGGGCTGATCCTGTGCACAAAGAAAAGAGCGACCTGAGTCTGGGATTAACTTGTCTAATCATCTGTGAGGCCTTGGCAAGCTGCCTTTCCTATCAGAGCCTCAGAAGATTGCCCTGATCATGTTTTTCAACTTTTAACAAAGGTCCTCCATTTATAACCAAAAATAATGTCCCCCCTAAACCCTCAAGACACTCACGCACTTCCTTTCTGAGAACTGCTCGGCTGCCTGTTTATTCTCCAGCAGCCAAGCTTTACTTTCTGAAATCTGTACTACAAAAACAGGCGGCTTTTCACTGTATCAGCATAAACAACAGTACCGAACAAAAAACTTGTAAACAGCATATACAAACACGCTGAAACTCTGTCAAAATCCTGGGTGTGTGTTGCTGAGGTCAGGGATTAAACACACTAATGCATGCAGTAGTGTTTCTGCCTGTTCCTCAGGTCCGTTACGGATTCAGCTTGAGCTGCAATCGCACTGTGGCTCCTCTGCCCTGTTCCTCTTCACACACGTTGAGAACTCACCACAGGGACATGTGCTTTTGTGCTTGTTTGACTAGAGTCTCCTCCCTCAAACTATGCTCTGCCAACTTGTTTCTGGTATGCATCTTTGGAAAATAAAAATTCCCTAGACGTCCGGGACAAGGGTGTGAGGGGAAGACACACAACCCAGCAGGGGAACCGAAACATTCCCTTGTGTGTCCACTTCTGTCCTGGGCGGATGGGGGAGGGAAGTTGCAGAAGAAACTTTTAGAGGAAACGGACTTGCAGGACTTTTGTTGCAAACAATTGGGTGCTGTATCCATCTGTTAACTGAGGCAACTGTCAGCTCAAAACCACAGAACAAGGGGCTCCGAGTTCTAGCTCCTGAACGGGAAAGTGCTATGCCTCTGTTTCATACGTTACAGCCCAGTACCTGTATTCTGGTTTCCAGACCTTGAGCTCAATGCCAGTGTTAGAAGGCACCTTTGATATTCAGCCAGCGCCCCACCCCCCACCCTGCCATCCTTTTAAATAAAAGGTAGAACCCTTTATTTCCACATAAAAATTTTGTCCATAATATACAAAAACAAAGAAAAGCAGAATTGCTCTGGGGGACAGGAGGGCTCTGCCAGCTCAGCTGCCAACATCCCTTTCACCCGGCATCTCTCTGGCTTCCCAGGGCTGCAAGGAGCACTGTTAGGTCTACTGATGTGTGTGATTTGTAGGTCTATTGATTTGTGGAGTTCACAGATAAAAACATAGATGCCTAGGCCCTTAATTTGATTCTGTAGGCGGGGTGGGTGCTCTCAGCCTTTTTCTTACATCATCTCTTTCAGTGATCTCATTACTCCCCGTGCTTCCCTTGCCATTTCTACACAGAAGACTCAAATTGAACATTTGTAGACACGATCTCTCTATGGAAGCAAAGCAGAGTATCTGAAGTATACTGATAGGAGGAGATAAGCAGGAACGCAGGCAAGTAGACAGGAAGCAGGGAGTCTGGCAGCAGAATCCAAGGGCTTGATTTTAACATTCAGGATTAAGGTTCTAGCTCTAAGAGGACTAGTAAGAGAAAAGGAATAATGTGAATCCCTAACGAACAAAAGTACAACGTAGAGACTTGGTCAGAGAAACCAGGAATGAGCCCCATTTTAGAACTGGGGCCAAAGTTAGAGGGGAAACTAGCTTTCTGGTGTCTTGATGTTGACTCCAGAAACCTGGACCAGGTTCCCAAATTCCATCCCACCTCATGCCCATATGAGCAGAACTGTTTCACAGACCTTCCAGAAGGTACGAGAAAGCAAAGCCAAGCAAATCTTCACAGCTGAGCTTGTCCAGGCCCTACTTGTGTAGCACACGATGATTCAAATAGATGCAGACCAGATGTCTCTAACATTTTGTAGGTTACTCACTGAGATAGACAAAAAACCCTATCGACCTGATAGCCATTTCTCCCCTTATCCCTGTTACAGAACTAGTATTTTGTTTGGAGAAATGATAGAGGTCCCCTGGTCTCAGGGGTTGAATCGCAATTGGTCTAAAGCAACTAATTATGCAAATCCCATTCCCCTTTGTCAGGACTGGTCCAGAGGTGGGCATATGTGGAGTTCTGACCAAAAACCACATAAGGGGTTTTCTGGAGAGACAGAGTGCCTCATTTTCTTAGTGAGGTGCCTGGGCCTCTGATAGAACCCTGAAACTGCCTGCCTCTTCCTTTGCCAAATGAACAACAATATCCTTGTGATTTAAGTCACTATTAGTCAGATTTTCCTGTAACTGCAGCTAAAAGGTCTCCTGACTGATCTGCTGACCCACTTGAGAATCACATTAAAACTATAGGCCCTACATCCTGTAAGCTTTATTATATGGGTAGGTACAGTATTTGGCCTTCAATTTAAGGAGGTCAAGAACCCCCACTCTAGACGAGTGGCCCTGAAAGCGCTCCCTGGGCTTTTAGCAGCAGCGCCTGGAAACTTGTAAGTGTAACTTCTCAAGCCCAGCCCAGCCCAGGCTCACGGAATCAGAAACTCTGACGATGGAGTTTCACAGTTTTCATTTGACCAAGTCCTCCAGGTGATCTGATTCATGCTGAAGTGTGAAAGCCAATGCTCTGAGCCCAGCGTCATTCAATTTCTGTGATGGAAGAAATATTTATATCTGCCGGCGGGCAGCATGGCAGCCACCAGCCACATGTGTCTTACTGAGCGCTTGTAATGTGGCTGGTGCAACTGAGAAACAGAATTCTTAATTTTGCTTAGTTTTACTTTGTTTAAATTTAGATAGGCACCCGTGATTAGTGGCCACTGTACCAGACAATGCAGCTCTTGATAAACATAAGGGATTTTATATTATCAAATGACTCCTAGGACTAAGTAATACAACAAGTTTTCATGATACAGTACAATAAGTGGTTCTCAAACTTCAGTATGCATCAGAATCATGAAGGGGGAAATACAAACAAAAAGAACCACTGGAGGGCTTGGTAAAATACAGACTGTAGCTCCCGCCTTCAGAATTTATGATTCAGTAGGTCTGGCTTGGGCCTGAGCAGCTGCACTTCTAATAGGCCCCTATGCGATGCTGATGCTGCTGATCCAGGGATTAGCACTCAGAGCCACTGAAGTAAGCAAAGCTTGTGGTGCTTTCCTATAACCTGTGTCAAAGCCACGTGTCTAGGATTCTAAGCAATGTTTTCTTTTGTGTTCATCAAATTAGCAAACAGGTAAAGTTCTCTAATGGTAGGAGCTGCCATCTGCTGATTCTGCATGCCCCACAGCACCTGAGTTCAGCAGGGGCTTGATATTACAAAAAGAATAATGGCTATCCAACAAAGAAGAAAACTTTTGGAAGGGTCTTCCATGATCCAGAGACCACAATTATCTCCTCATAATCACCAGGTGGCAGGCTGTATATTTTGGAAGAGGTTGACTTGCCCAAGGCATTAGGTCCTGTTCCTTATTTTTCTTTATTTAGAGTATTGTCTCATAAATTATTTACATCTAAGCATATTTGCAGAAGAATGTGTGTGTGTGTTTGTGTATGTATTTATGTATGTATTTGTGTATATATTAGTACAGTAATATATCATGCTGAAAACTAATTTTTTTTTCAATTTTCAAGAGTCAAAAAGACTTTTGACCCTATAATGGTGGTATGAACCAGACAACAGGACTGGCAGTCTGGACAGGGGGTCATGCCTTCTCAAATAACACCACATAGGAAACCACCTATGCCAAAGACCAGGCCTGGACAGCAATGCAGCTTTGAAGCATTAATGGGGAAGGCAAAAATCAAGGACAACACACATGGGACTTTTCTGAAGGTCAAAAAAGCACCAATAAATACCATGCCCAGAAAAGCTTTTAAATCTGACCTTTCCTCTGCTGGAGCCATTCACCTTCCAGCATCTTCAATCTAATAGACTGAAGTGGGCTGAAATGGCTCTTAGGAGAGAACTGGGGCTAGTCCTTTCCTTGATGCCGCCTCTCCACCACTGCTCCAGCAGCAGCAGCATTGCTGGTAATTACATCACTACACGGTAATGGAACACCTGCGCGCAAGTGGAACAGCCCAGCAGCTCCCAGTTCAGGAGAGGAGAAACGGCTCCCCCTTCACTGTTCAACTTCCATTAGCCCTTAAGGTTCAGGCTTATTCTCAAAGGCAAACCACCCTCAGGACATTTCACAATCTTAGAACACAGACCATGCAGGTGGAGCTTAGTTGAAGACCAGGAGCAAAGCAATGCATTAGTAGGATGGAAATCCTCCACTATAATAAGAATTAGGAGACCTAGGCACAGCTCTGGTTTTCTTATGAATACCTTATATGACCTTGGAGAAATCACTTGTATCTTTTAGGTTTCAGTTTCCTCATCTATAAAGAATAGCAAAGCTCGCAGGTGGAGGTTCCCAAAATGTTCCTATAGGCAAACTGGGTTTGGATGAGTGACCATAAGAGTTTCCAAAGCTCTAACATTCTCTTATCTAAAAAGACTCCATAAGTAGGGGAGACAGGAGTGGAGTAAAATATGGGTGGCCAACTCCATTTGGTATTCAAGCAGTTAACTAGATGAGGATTTTTGCCTCTACTCTGACCCATGAATCGGTGTCCAATCATCTTCATCAACACTCATAGCAACTTTCAGAAAGACCAAGCTAGGGACTCATTACTGGATCACAAAAAGAAGTCACAGCGGAGAGAAGCGAGGCCACCAACGATCTGGCTGTCAGACTCCTTCTCTGTCCCTGAATCAGTCACTTAACTGTTGCCAGCTCATCTTTCAGACACAGTGGTGGTGGGGGATGAGGGGTTGGAATTAGACCCTTCTAGCTCAAGTGATCTACAATTTTGATGTCTCTGTACAAGTTTCAGATGCTACTACTGAATATTGGGGCAAGAGCGGTGGGTGGGGGTTGGCACAAGCAACATGAAGAATGCCAAATCCTGCAAGACAGAGATGAATTTTCTTATGATATGCTGAAGGTTTTCTCATAGGTAAAGAAATAATTACCCAACAGACTTCAAGAAAATCATTAAAACATATAAAAGTGCTTATTAATTACTGTATACCTCAGAATCTTCCCTTTCTAGAGCCCTGAAAGGAAGAAGGTAAAAATGTGTTCTCTGCTGTGGTCTTCTGGTATGAAGTTTTGGTTCCCAAGGTGATTTAGATACTTGGAATGATCAACCCAAAGAAAACAATTAAAAAGCTAAATAAATTATTCCTAAAAGTTAATTTTTTTAATGCATGATGCGTAAGTGTCAAGAAAGTAAGATATCTGCGGACAGCAAAAGTTAAATACAATGAAAATCAGGTGGACACAACTCATATGTTCACCAACAATGGAAGGGTAAACAAAATGTGTTTTATATATAAAATAAAAGATTATTTGGCCTTAAATAGGGAAGTTCTGACACATTCTACAACATGGATGAACTTTGAAAACATTATATGAAGTGAAATAAGCCAGGCATAAAATAGTAATTCTCTACAATTCCATTATTAGGAGGTACTTAGAGCTGTCAAACTCACAGAGACCTATAGCAGAGTGGTGGTCGCCAGGGTGATTGGGAACTACAGTTCAGTAGGTGCAGATTTCTGGGTTGGAAAGATGAAAATGTTCTGCAGACGGATGGTGGTGATGGTTATACAAAATGTAAATGTACCTAAAGCACACTAAAGTGTATACTTAAAAATGGTTTAAATGGTAAATTTTATGTTATAAATATTTTTACGACAATGAAAAAAAGTTGCTATTGATGTTGACGAAGATGAGCTTTTGCCCTGTGGCTATGTAACAAACACTAGTGACCAACACAATACTGGTTGGGATGTGGGCAACAGATGATGAAGCCTAGGGCCCTCCCTAGATGGACAGTCTTACATGAAACCCCTTTATGTGCGGGGGATACCAAGGTACTATACCCTCAGTGAAGATGAATCATAAATCTTCAGCGGTAAATGGGGCCACAAAGAAAATGTCTTGTCTTACCTGAAACTAATACAAAATAATACTGAATGTAAACTTTAATTGAAAAATAAAAAAGAAAATGTTCTCGCTTAACCTGTAGAAAAGAAGAAATGTCTTTCCTAAGAATCCATAACCAAAAGATGACTGACTCTAAGGCAGGTTTTTGACCAAATCTGTGCATCCTCAAGGGAAGATCTAAAAGTAGTCCAATGAGTAATATTTTCAGGGTCTTGGCACAAGCAACTCCTCATCCTTTTTGGCAGAATAAAAGTTTAACTCAGGACTCAAATAATTTCCACAGATAAAGTTCTAAGGAACATTTGGTCTTAAAACAAAAACAAAACAAAATACATATACACCCTGAAATAAGCCACATGAGTGACAGCCAGAAAAAACGAGACAGCAAAACCAGGTCCTCAGAGACATCGGATAGTAGAATTAGAGACAAACTATAAAATGTCTATCATTATTATATATTAAGATGTAAAAGATAGGTTTGAAAAAATTAATAAGGAGCAAGAGAGTATAAAATAAGAACCAAGTATATTTAAAAACAAACAAAACTTTCAGAAATAAAAAATATAATTGAAATGTAAAAGCCAATGGTCAGGTTAAACAGCATATTACATAAAGTTAAAGAAATAATTAGTGAACTAGAAGAGTGATCCAAAGAAATTCCATAGAATGTCGTCAAGAAATAAACATATGAAAAATATGAGCATTTAAGAGGGAAGGATGATAAAGGAAGAGGATCTAACACATATCTAATCTTTTAATTGAAGTTTAAGAATGAGACTAGAGCCCTGGCTGGTGCAGCTCAGTGGACTAAGTGCCGGTGTTTGATCTCGCCTAATTCCCAGTCAGCTCACATGGCTGGGTTGTGGGCCAGGTCCCCAGTTAGGGTGTGCAAAAGGCAAATGATCAGTGGTATCTCTTACACACAGATATTTCTCTCCCTCTCTTTCTACCTCCCTTCCCCTCTCTCTAAAAATAAATAAATAAAATCTTTAAAAAATGACAATTAAAAAAAAGAATGAGATTAGAGAGGTTGGAAAAAGTCATTATTCAAACAGCTAATGGTTAAGAGTTGTTTCAATATCTGATGGAACACCATACCACAGATTCAGGAAACTCAACAAATGTCAAGCAACATAAGTAGAAATAACATGAAATATTTTAATGAAACTTAAGAACACCAAAGACAAAAAACATTAAAAGAAAAGCAGAAAAATCACCTGCTAATTGATTAATAGCAACTAGACTACCATGCAATGTAGACTTCTCAACAGCAACAGTGAGATCTAGAAGACCATAGAATAATATCTTCAATGTGCTAAGAAAAAATAACTGTCAAGGCAATAAGGAGACAAGTCACAGACTGGGAAAAAATATTTGCAAAACACACATCTATCTGGTAGAGGACTGCTATCTAAAATACACAAACTCTTAAGGCTCAACAATTAGAACCCGATTAAAAAATGAACCAAAGGCTTTAACAGATACCTCACCAAAGAGGTATACAGAAAGCAAATAAGCATATGAAAAGATATTCTACATCACATGCCCTAAGGTAAAAGCAAATTAAGCCGAGATACCATTATAGCCACCACACGTGGCCGAAGTCCAGAACACTGATAACACCAAATGCTAGTGAGGATGTGATGCCAGCAGGAACTCTCAGTCACTGTTGGTGGTGATTTAAAATGATACAGCTAGTTTGTGGCTCCTTACAAAGCTAAACACACTCTTAGTATATGATCCAGCAATTGCACTCCTTGGAATTTACTTGGAGTTGAAAACTTACGCCCACATAAAAACTTACACACTGGTGTTTATAGCAGCTTTATTTATAATGGCCAAAACTTAGAAGCAACCAAGATACCCTTTGGTAGGTGAATAGATAAACTGTAGATATATATCTAGATTTATCAAATCTATATATGTCTACCTTAAACTTACTCAATATGGTATAACAAATATAACTCATCTTTAAAAATAAAATAAAATGCACTTTCAAGCCATGAAAAGATGGAGGAATGTTGAACGCATATTACTTAGTGAAAGATTCAGCCAATATGAAAAGGCTACATACTGTATTAATTCCAACTATTTGCCATCCTGGAAAAGACAAAAC
This sequence comes from Tonatia bakeri, assembly GCA_004024845.1. Classification (NCBI taxonomy): domain Eukaryota; kingdom Metazoa; phylum Chordata; class Mammalia; order Chiroptera; family Phyllostomidae; genus Tonatia; species Tonatia bakeri. Next base: position 2,877 of record PVIA01018842.1, on the reverse strand, counting down.
TATGAATACAGTAAAAAGATGAATGGTTGCCTCCAGGCTGGGGAGCAGGGAAAAGTTATAGATGAGCAGAGCACGGAGGATTTTTAGGACAGTGAAAACACTGTATGATACCGGAATGACAGATACATGTCATTATATTGCAATAAATTTTGTTCAAACCCATAGAATGTACAACACCGAGAGTGAAGCATCATGTAAACTGCATACTTCGGGTGATTATGACACGTCAACGCAGGCTCACCAATTTTAGCAAATGTTCCACTCTGGTGGGGGTGTTGAAGAAAGGGGGGCTGTGCATGTGTGGGGCAGGGATTATATGAGAAAGCTCTGCCTCTTTCCCTCAAATTTGTTGTGACCCTAAAACTGCTCTAAAAAAAAAAATATTAACTGTCAGGACAGAAGTCTATAGCTAATGAAACTTTTTCAACAATAAAAGCAAAATAAAGCTTTTCAGAAAAAACTAGAAATTGCCACAGTCAGAACCTTACTGAAGGCAATTCTAGAGGATGTACCTTAGAAAGAAGAAAAATGACCCCAGATGGACAGTCTGACATAAAAGAAAACAATGATAAGCAAAAATTTTGATATATATGTGGGAAATCTGAACCCAGACAGTGTAATACAAGAATACCACTTAAAATTTGTGTGGTTAGAAACAAACAATATAAAACTAAAATATTGGGCAACAAAAACATAATTGGGAGGAATAATCAGAGATTAAGCATTCTATGATTCTTATATAGAATTCAGAAAAAGGATGTAGTGTGTTGAATGGTGGCTTGCCCCAAAACAAATGTCCACATTTGAATCCCTGGAACCTATGAATATTTCTTATATGCGAAAAGATATGATTAAGGGTTCTGAGAGGAGGCACTTATCTTGGATAATCCAGGTGGGCTCTAAATTCAACCACATGCATCTTTTTGGAGGAGAGAAGGAGAACAGACGCAGAAGAGGAGGAGGCCATGTGACCAGGGAGGCAGAGACGGGATAATACAACCACCGGCCAGGGAACACCTGGAGCCATCAGAAGCGGACAGAGGCAATGAAAATATTTTCCCCTGGAGTCCTCAGAAGGAGCATGGCCTTATGACACTTTGATTTGGACTTCTGGCCTCCAGACTGTGAGAGAATAAATTTCTGTTGTCTTAAGCCAAAAAATTTATAGTAATTTTATACAGTAATCACAGAAAACTAATACAGAAGGTAAAGATATTATTTTAGGCCAAATTAAAATATATGTGCTAATAGACAGCTCTATTCTCCCTAAGTGGATTTAAAAATTTAACATGAACTCAGTAAAAAGTGACATTTCTAAAATAGCTAATTATAAGATTCATACAGAAAAAACAGGAATAGCAATAAGGGAAGACTTAGGTAGCCATGTGATAAAAATGTATTATAAAGCCTCATTAATGAACACAAAGTGTGTTGCCAAATGTACAGACAGACCAACCAGGGAAATTTAATGTATTGTAAGTCCACAAATGGGTATTCATGCATAAAATGCTTAGCATGTGATAGTAGTGGCATCTCAAATTGTGGGGAGAAGATCTGAGATGGCATCTGACATTTAAGTGACATTGTGACAAAGCTGCATCTGTGTCTCTAAGCATAGGCCTTGATAAATTCCAAATGTATCAGATATTTAAATGTAATTTAAGATGAAACCATAAAAGTAGTAGAATAAAAGGTACATTGCTTTTATAATTTCTGTGTGGGGAAGCCTTTCTATTACAGGATGTCTAAGAACCATAAGAAAGAAAATATCATTGCAGTAACTAGACAACAAGCTACAAATCCTGCACAGTAACACACAAAAAGCACACAACATGCAACATCCAAATGCAAATACACACTTACAGACACACACACCTACCTACCTACAGGAAAAGCAAGAGAACAATGACCTGCATTAGAAGTCATAAATGTTATGTTAAAGGTTGCAATTCCTATTATAAAAGGCTAATCTCTTAAGCAAAGAGCTCCTAAAAATCAGTAAGACCAATGAACCCACAGAAAATGAGCAAAACATACGAACAGACTGTTCACAGAAAAAGAAATACAAATGATTTTTTAAACATGTGAGAAGATGATCAATATTGACTTGCAAAAGGAATACAAATTAAAACTACAATGAAATACTATTTTCCACCCATTAGACTGGAAAATCCAGAAGTCTGGTAACTGTGTTCGCAAAATTGGGAAAACGGGTGCTCTCATATATTGCTGGTGGAATACATAGTTATAAACTCTGTGAAAGGTAATGTGGCAAAATTACATATACTAAAATTATAATCATATAGATACTTCTACCAAGCAATTCCTTTTTTGAGATTTATCCTAGAGACAAACTAACACATGTGCACAATGACATATGGACATTTTGTGGATCCATTTAAAAGAGTCAGATTGAGAACAATGTAAATGTCCATCAATAAAGGCATTTAGTTACAGTTCTATAACTTGATGGACTATCATAAATTACTGTTAAAAAAAGAAGTGGGGAATGAAATTCTTCATGTATCATAAGGAAAGAGGATCAAGATATACTATCAAGTGAAAAAATCTAAATATAAAGTGCTTTGGTACAACCACTGTGGAAAACAGTATGGAACTTCCTCAGAAAACTAAAAATGGATCTGCCTTTCGACCCAGCAGTTCTACTGCTGGGACTATATCCTAAGAATCCTAAAACACCAATCCAAAAGAACCTTTGCACCCCAATGTTCATAGCAGCACAATTTACAATAGCTAAGTGCTGGAAGCAACCTAGATGCCCATCAGTAAATGAGTGGATCAAAAAACTATGGTACATTTACACAATGGAATTCTATGCAGCAGAAAGAAAGAAGGAGCTCCTACCCTTTGCAACAT
>PVIA01018841.1:0-11830 GCA_004024845.1 Tonatia bakeri | reverse complement strand
TTTTTTTTTTTTTTTTTTTTTTTTTTTTTTTTTTTTTTTTTTTTTTTTTTTTTTTTTGCCTTTGCTGCTTAAATGACCTGTTTTGACTTCCTGTGTTTTTGGCATGAACTTCTATGGTAGGAGACCTGTGAGATTCAGTGATGTGGTATTCTTGTTTTGCTGAATGTGATGCTCTTGGGATGTCATTCATGCCATTTATGTTGGCTCTCTGGATGTAATTGGGTTTTGATTGTTGTAGGGTCATTTTTTGTGAGTCCTTCTCTCCAGATGGTTGACTGAAGGTCACTCTATCCACCATTGTCTTGTATGCTGTTGTGCAGGTGCGATCTGGTTGTACTGAAGCTGTTCTTCTGTCTGTCTGACGTTTTAAGGCCTCTCTCTTGCTGTTGCTCAGTTGTTTGTTCTCAGTGCTATCTCCATAATTTAGTTGTAATTCCAAATAGGTCCTGAGAGGAGTTTAGTGTCATTCCATTCACTCCTGCACCATCTTGCCTACAATAGGTATTTGGATTTAATGCTATTTTTCCATATTGGTCCTTGAATTGATTTTTTTCCATCAAGGTCACAACATTTAAGCCTGTTAAATAATACCTATGGGGCTATAATGGAGTGTGTCTTAAGTATTATTCACCAATGTCTATTAATTAAACCTTAATGGTGAAGCATATATGAGATAAGGGGACTTAATTTTTTGGAAATCATTGAATTTGATTAAAATGCAATGTTTAGTTAGTTCTTTTGTTGCTAACTCTGAGTGTAGCAACTACAAGCCCAATATCTGATGATTTTTAAAATTCCAAAAAGAAAGTAAAAGAAACTGACAAAATCCCTAAAAACTGAGAGATTTTTATCCAGATATCTAGTTAAATACATAGGCCTCATGCCAAGAATTCAAGAAGTAGACAGATATTGTCCCTGTGTATGGGGCTGCTTGCTGAAGCCATGCATGGGTGGTGGCAGAGCCCTCATGTTTCATAGACTCAATGACCATGGCCACATCACATGAGAAAAATGTCCCCCATGTGAAGTTTAGATGAAATAGCTTTGTGTAATGCTGACAAAATATCTGGCAGGACTCCTTCCTTTCCAAGGTCCTACAGCCCTCAATCATTCCTCTTTGGGGGTTCTTATGGCTTTTTAGCTTGTGTTCAGTGTCAGCTCTTCAAAGACAAGGTCTGCGTCAGATTTTCATTTGTACCTTCTGCATTTCCCAGTACAGCAAATGTTTTGTGACTCTTTGTTGAATGACTGTGTGGATGAATGATCATATGTAAAGTCTCTTTCAACATTTTTACTGTTCCTAGTAGTAATGATAAGATTTGATGTCTGATACTGGCTGACATGGATGTATGGTCTGAATATAGTAGTAGGTTGTATTATAAATACGACATCATGAATATAGCTGGGATCAACCTTAGGAGGCTGTAGAGGGAAACCAAAAACCCACAGAATTTATTTATAAAAAATTGTGTGTTATTTTTACATCTTTAAACTTCAGTCACCTTCAAAGTACTCTTCATTTGATGCAATACACCTTTTGAGACTTTTTTCCACTGCTCAAAATAGTTTTTGAACTCATCAATTTGGATGGTTTTTAGTGCTTCTGTCTTTTTTGTTTGTTTGTTTCACCTTTCCATATCAGCAAAACATTTCCCTTTGATGACTTTTTTTGCTGGGGAAACAAAAAAGCAGCTTGGGATGAGATTGGGTGAATAGGGAGGATGGGGCTCAGGGGTAATGATATTTTTGGTAAAAATACTGCTGAACATTATTGTGGTATGGGCAAGTGCACTCATAAATCACCCATCATGAAATGGGTATATGTATTGAAAGAATATTGAAAAAAATTACTGAAGCTGAACACAGACCCTCAATACAATGCCAGCTGGTACACCGATACAGATGGATTTCTAGAACACTCACCTAGGGGGGAAGCCTGCACTACCCTACACTACTTTACACTGCACTACAAGGTGTCCACCCTCCAGAATGTAATTCTGTATTTTTGGGTCTCCCCTCATATTTTCTCAACACTAGAATCTGGGAAGATCTTAAAATAACCAATGGGTGTTTTGGTCCAAATAGAGTCCTGAACTGCCATGGAATGGATTCATCAAGGGCACTGAGTCTTTGTAAAATGGTTTGAAGAAAGTATATGATTTCCTCACCAATTAGTGATAAAAGAGGTCTTGCTTTTTTTCATAATACTAAATAATTACATGTTCAACTGCTTTAAAATCATTTCCTGCTCTTTGAAATTCCTAGGCTATTACCCAGGCACCTGCAGCTTGTCCACACATTGTTTTGGGGTATAACAGAAGTTCAGAGAAGCACCCTATCCTACCTTAGTCTCACAGGAGATCCATGTAGATGTATGAAATTGTGCGCCCCTCATATGGCTTGGGGAACTTGAAGAACCTGGTTACTTAATTTGGTTGTTCATGGTGCTTGGAAAACATCTGCCAGTTGACTACTCTTTGTCTCTGTGGTTCCAAACACAGATTTATCTCAAATACTAATGTTTTTACTTTATTTACTTAAATGTTATTTATATTTTATTTGTACAGTGCTTTCTTTCCCTCCAGAGAGGGAACTCAGATTAAAGTAAATATAATTCTTACTCAGATGTCAACCATATCTCATAATCTTTAGTAGAAGTAACTACTCTGATACCTTACCAGATATTTTACTCCATATAGTTCAAGGTTGTGTTGGAGATGTACAAAAAGTATAGCTTCACATGATTTTTTTTTTCACAACCACTTTCTATGCAATTATAATAGTCTATTCTATCTTCTCATTAGTATTTTCTTGTATTTAGAGTAAGATCTACTAAGTCACAGTATAAAATAAAGATCAAGGATTTTATTTTTATTATTGAGTATATAAATAACATGCCTCAAATATTGAGGAGGATGTCTTTATGAGTACTAAGAAATGAATGCATTGTAACTGCTGTGAGGAAGGGAAAGATCAGTATCCTACACTTTTAGGTTGGGTTTGCAAAGACTTGGCAGGAAGCATCCCCCCAGCTATGAGAAAGGCTGATTCTGGGCCAGCCATGGATGTCACCTTGGATGCCCAGAATTTCAGTACTGGGGTGAGTTGGGCTGTAGTTATAGATCTACAACTCTGTAACTGGCAACCCTGCCTTTCAGGAGAAGACTTTTTTTTTTTACTTTTTTGTTTATTGTTATCCAGGTACAGTTGTCTCCATTTCCATGCCCCCCCCCACCCCAGCCATCCCCACCTCCCACCCTTGATCCTACTCCACTTTGGATTTGTCCATGTATCCTTTATACATGTTCCTGACAAACCCTTCCCCCCTTTCTCTCCATTAACCCCTCCCACCTCCTGTCTGCTTACTGTCAGTTTGTTCTTAATTTCAATGGCTCTGGTTATATTTTGCTTGCTTGTTCGTTTTGTTGATTAGGTTCCACTTATATATGAGATCATATGGTATTTGTTTTTCACTGCCTGGCTTATATCACTTACCATAATGTTCTCCAGATCTGTCCATGCTGTTGCAAAGGATAAAAGCTCCTTCTTTATTTCTGCTGCATAGTATTCCATCATGTAAAAGTACCATAGGTTTTTGATCCACTCATTTAATGATGGTGCTTAGGTTGCTTCCAGCACTTGGCTATTGTGGATTGTGCTGCTATGAATATTGGGATGCATAGGTTCTTTTGAATTGGTGTTTCAGGATTTTTAGGGTATAGTTCCAATAATGCAATTGCCACATCAAAAGGCAGTTCCATATTTTAGTTTTCTGAGGAAATTCCATACTGTTTTCCACAGTGGCTGCACCAGTCTGCATTCCCACCAACAGTGCACTAGGGTTCCCTTTTTTCCACAACCTTGCCAGTACTTGTTTATTAGTTTTGTTATGATGATGGCCATTCTCAATGGTGTGGGGTAGTATCTCATTGTGGCTTTTATTTGCATCTCTCTGATGGCTACAGATGCTGAGCATCTTTTCACATATCTCTGGGCCCTCTGAATGTCCTCCTTGGAGGAGTGTCTGTTCAGGTCTTTTGCCTATTTTTTAACTGGGTTGTTTGTCTCCCTGGAGTGGAGTCATGTGAGTTCTTTATATATTTTGGATTTCAAACCCTTGTCTGAGTTATCATTGGCAAATATATTTTCCCATACAGTTGGTTCCCTTTTCATTTTACTGATGTTTTCTTTAGCTGTGCAGAACCTTTTTATTTTGATGAGGTCCCATTTGTTTATTCTTTCCTTTATTTCCCTTGTCTAGGGGACATGTTGGTGAAAATATTGCTGAGTGGAATATCTGAGATTTTCCTCCCAAAACTTTTCACTCAGAAGTCATCTGATTTCTAAGTTAAGCGGCAAGAGGACCATTTTTGCTATAAGAGTGGTATTGAAGGAAAATTCAAAGTTATACTGAGGCTCAATTGAATTTAAACCTTTCAGCTAAAGAGGTGAGAACTTCTAAAGTGATTAATGGGAAGGAATTGGTGGGGCGATCATATGGTTGGTGGGGATATTAACCGTGTTCACTTGCACTTCATTTTTATTATGTTTTCATTTTCAGTCCAAGAAAAACTAAGAGAAGTTGGTCATGGAATGTAACCTCAAATTTCCAAAAATGAACTGCATTTTAGTGTTCTTTCTCTTTCTTTCTCTATTTTTTTTGTTATAAATGTTTTCTTTTATGTGATAAAGTGAAAATGAATGGTGTAGTTCATTAGCTCAGCCGATAGAGGGGAATGATGCCTATAACCCCACATAACTGTGTGCAACCACTTCTCCAAGCCACTATTTCAGGCTCAAAAGTAGCCTTGCAATCAGATGCTATCAAGGAAGTCAGGGCCCGTGATAAGTCCTGAAGTGATCTTCATTTTTTTTAACTATGGCCATAGAATTTCTTTCTCTTTATGGCTTTATTTCTACTTCTGCGTCTTTGTCATTGCTTCCTTGTCCTCCTTTTTGTGTCTATGTCTCCTGGTAAATTCTTGGTGTGTTCAGTGTTGGTTCATTTGTGCCCATGAAACCTAAAAACCTCTGAGGGACCCCTTTTTCTAGAACATCAAATTACACAAAAATACTTTTCATAGGGGAGAAATACTGGAATATTGTCACTTATTAAACCACTGATTCATCCTGGGTATGTAAGCCAGAACTTATATTCATGGCTGAGGCAAGTCCACAAACAATTATCCCCACTGTGTAGAGCAGGCCACCTGAAGTTTGTAGGGTTTACTTATTACCTGTATAGGTATCATGGTCCTAACTTTAAAGTTTAGCAAATCTGTGGGAGAAAATCTCTAGAGTGTGAATCCTTTATCTTATTTCTAATGCTCTGAATTTGTCTCTACTTTTTATTAACGTGTGTGCTTTAATGAAAGTCTTGATTTTGATTCTACCTAAGAGAAGCTCTTTCCTGTTATTTGGCCATTGTAGTGTTCAATGAGCACTTGCTATACTGAACATTTGCTCAAAGTGCATTCTTTGAAAGTCAGATTTAGGAGAATTTGTGAATTACAGTGCCCAATAAAATTAGGCACTAAATTCCATCTTTTACTTAATGAGCCTGCATGTAAGTTTGGATTAATATTTGATAAAGCCTGGTTTAGGGTGACTTAGGTCTTAGTTCCAACAGACTAACTTGGACAGTAAGTATATATATTTAATTCAATTGGTAAATAATTGTATTAAGTCATTTTCAGCTTTTAAACTAGTCACCAAGAATCTCTAGATGATTTCAAGAGGGGTCAACAATGGTCCAAATGGGATTTGTCCCTGGGTTGCAAAGTTGATTTAATGTATGCAAATTAGTTAATGCGATACACCACATTAACAAAATGAAATGATAATGTGGTATAGACAAAGAAAGAGCATCCATTAATGTTAAAAAAACTCTCAACAAAATAGGTATAAAGAAAAATTTCTCAAGATAATAAAAGCCACTATGAAAAGTCCAAAGCTAACATCAAAATTAATGAGGAAAAAATGGAAACTTTTTTTTAAGATGCAGTACGAGTATGCCCATTCTCACCACTTCTATTTAACATGGAATTGAAAGTACCAACAAGACACTTAGGCAAGTAAAAAGACATCCAAATCAGAAAGGAAGAAGTAAAATGATCTGTTTGCAGGATATATGTGTGTGTGTGTGTGTGTAATATATATCACACACACACACACTATATCCTATATACTATAGGATATACTATATTATAGCATATATACTATAGTATATATATAGTATATATGCTATATGTAGTATACACCGCATAGTGTATATATACTATATATACTATATGGTGTGTATATATAGTATATACCAGTATATATACTATATATACTATAACTATACATAGTTATATATATCCTGCAATATATCCACACATAGTATATGTGTGTGTGTGCGCGCATGCACGTGTGTGTATCCTTGTTGGGAACCACTCTGCCTGGCTTCAGAAGCTGTAACTCCCACCAAGGCTAAGGCTGAGGGGGCGACCTTGGACTGTAAGCCACCAAGGATACAAAAGTTTATCTCCCTGGCAGGAGTGCTGCTTCTGCTCCTTTTTCCATGACTGGCCCCCAATGTTTGGTCTGTTAACCAATGATGGTAAGATTCCCCAAGGGGGGAATGACCTAAGACAGGCACAATCACGTGGGAGGCCCCCAAGGAAGGACTTTGGGGCTACAGCAAAAGGGGGTGATGGACCCAAAGCTCCTTGGCTTTGACAAAGCCTGAGTCCTCATTGTCTGTGAGAAATCTCCTAATCTCTTGGCTGCCTTACTTCCCTTGCTCCATCTAAGCCTGGGACAATGACAGAGGGTGGTGCAGCCCTGTGGTGGAAAGGGTGGGCTCCCCAGGCAATCAGGCCTAAGAAAGAATATGTAAAATCCTGTGAAACCTGCTTCGTTTAGAATGCTCTCAATTAAATGATAAGGGTCCAAGCAAGAAGTAAATTTGTTCCTCAAAGTTTTACAGCTATTTAGCTATCTGACCCTGACTCAGAACAGGCCCTTAGAGTTCTTCATTATCTATTGTTTGATCCTTACTGCTTGGCAATGATTAATGAACTTTATCTGTATTCCTGTGCATATGAACCCAATAAAAGCCCACTGAGGAACAGGCTCTTGGCTCTTCTCCTTTGAGAGATGGGCCACCTTTCCTCCTCAAGCAGATCATGTCTTGGTAGACTTATTCTCATCCATGGTGGCTGGTGTGTGGGGGGGCCCTGCAGGTGGAGCCCCCCCACATATCCTCACATTGTATGTGTGTGTGTGCGTGTGTATAAAATCTCCTTAAAGACTCTACCAAAAACTGGTAGAACTAATTAAGAAATTTAGTACAAAAATCACTTCCATTTTTTAAATACCAACAATGATCTATCTGAAAAAGAAATCAAGAAAACAATCCCATTTATAATAGTACCAAAACTAACAAAATACTTTAGGGATAAATTTAACAAGGAGGTGACATCTGCACACTGAAAACTATGACATTGATGACAGCATTTGAAGAGGACACAAATAATTGGAAAGACAACCTGTGTTCATAGATTGAAAGAATTTCATTGTTAAAATGTACATACTATCAAAAGTCATTTAATGAAATCTTTAAAAATAATCCATACAACTCAATTGTTAAAAAAGACCCCCCCACAAAAGAAACCAGAAATAATCCAGTTTAAAAAATGCACAAAATTTTGACCCAGCAATTCCACTGCTAGAATTGTATCCTAAGAACCCTAAACATCAATCCAAAAGAACCTATACACCCAATGCTCATAGCAGCACAATTTACAATAGCTAAGTGCTGGAAGCAACCTAGGTGCCCATCAGTAAATGAATGGATCAAAAACATATGATACATTTACACAATGGAATTCTATGCAGCAGAAAGAAAGAAGGAGCTCCTATCCTTTGCAACAGCGTGGATGAAACTGGAAAGCCTTATGCCAAGTGAAATAAGCCAGGCAGTGAAAGACAAATACCACATGATCTCACCTTTAACTGGAACCTAATTAATAAAACAAACAAGCAAGCAAAATATAACCAAAGACACTGAAATAGAGAACAGGCTGATAGTGACCAGAGGGGTGAGGGGAGGGAATTTCAGGGGAAAAGGGGAAGGGTTTACAGGAACAAGTATAAAGGACACATGGGCAAAAACAAGGGTGGGGTAGAAATTGAAGGGAGATGGGGAGGGCTGAGGGGGGTGGGCTGGGATAGGAGTATAAGGCAGAAAACTGTACTCGAACAACAATTAAAATTAAAAAAATGTTAAAAAATGGGCAAAAGACATAAATAGATATTTTTTCTAAAGAAGATATACAAATGGCCCAAAGGTATATGAAAAGGTGCTTAAACACCATTAATCATCAGGGAAATGCAGCTTAAAACCGCAATGAGATGTTACCTCACATTTGTTAGAATGGGTACTGTCAAAAAAAAAAAAAGAAAAGAAAACACAAGTGTTGTCAAGGATCTAAAGGAAACCCTTGTGCACCATTGCTGGGAGTATAAATTGGTACAGCCACAAAAGAAAACAGTATGAAGTTTTCTCAAAAACTTAAAAGTAGAACTATCATATGTTGCAATGTTTCTACTTCAGGGTATATATTCAAAAGAAATCAAATTAATATCTTTAAGAAACACCTGTACCCCCATATTCTTGGCAGCAGTATTTACAATAGCCAAGACATGGATACAACCTAACGTCCATTGTCAGATGACTGAATAAAGAAAATACAATATGATGTGTATCACATGTGAAATATATACCCAATGGCATATCACTCAGCCTTAAAAAGGAGACCCTGCCATTTGCAACATGGATGAACCTGGAGAACTTTATGCTAAGTGAAATAAATAAGTCAGGCACAAAAAGGAAAACTGCATTATCTCAATTTTATGTGGATTCTGAAAAAATTACATAATAGAAACAAAGAATAGAACTGTGGCTACCAGAGGCGGGAGGAGGGAGATGGGGAAATGTTGGTGAAAAGGTGCAAAGTTGCAGTTACACAGAATGAATAAGTTTAGAGAGCTAATAGACAGCATGATGACTATAGTTAATACTGTACTGAATACTGAAAACTTGCTAAGAGAGTTTTAGATGCTCTCATTGCACACAATAAATGTCAACTAAGACATCAGTTTGACTATAATAATCACTTCACTATGTAAATGTATATCAGATCATCATGTTGTAACCCTCAAATATACACAACTTTTTCTTAAAAATAATTATTTTATTGTTGCTCCATTACAGTTGTCTGCATTTTCACCCACCACTCCCCCACCCACCTCGGCCAAACCCACCTCCCTCCCTTGCTTCCACCCTCTCCCTTGGTTTTGTTCATGTGTCCTTTATAGTTGTTCCTGAAAGCTCTCCTCCTCATTGGCCCCTCCCCTCTAATTACTGTCAAATTGTTCTTAATTTCTATGTCTATGGTTATATTTTGCTTGTTTTTTTTCTTTTGTCGATTAAGTTCTAGTTAAAGGTAAGATCATATGGTATTTGTCTCACACCTTCTGGCTTATTTCACTTAGCATAATGCTCTCCAGTTGCATCCATGCAGTTGCAAATGGTAGGAGGCACATCTTTCTCTCTGTTGCATAGTATTCCATTGTGTAAATGTACCATGGTTTTTTGATCCACTCATTTACTGATGTGCACTTAGGTTGCTTCCAGCACTTGAGTATTGTGAACCATGCTGCTATGAACATTGGGGTACATAGGTTCATTTTGATTGGTGTTTCAGGGTTCTTGGGATATAATTCCAGCAGTGGAATTGCTAGGTCAAAAAGCAGTTCCATTTTTAATTGTAAGGGAATTCCATACTGTTTTCCACAGTGGATGCACCAGTCTACATTCCCACCAACAGTGCACTAGGGTTCCCTTTTCTCCACATCCTCTCCAATACTTGTTTGTTGATTTGTTTCTGATGGCCATTCTGATTGGTGTGAAGTGGTATCTCATTGTGGTTTTAATTTGCATCTCTCTGATGGCTAGAGATGCTGAGCATCTTTTCATATGTCTCTGGGCCCTCTGTATGTCCTCCTAGGAAAAGTGTCTAAGTTTTTTGCCTATTTTTAAAATTGTGTTTTTTGTCTCCTTGGAGTGGTCCTGGGAGTTCTTTATGTATTTTGGAGATTAAATCCTTGTCTGGGGCATCATTGGCAAATATGTTTTCCCATGTAGTTGGTTCTCTTTTGATTTTAATGCTGTTTTCTTTGGAAATGCAGAAGCTTTTTAATTTGATGAAATCCCATTTGTTTACTCTTTCCTTTATGTCCCTTGCTACAGAGGACATATCAGTGAAGATGTCACTGCATGGAATGTCTGAGATTTTCATGCCAATGTTCTCCTCTAGGACTTTTATGGTGTCATGACTTATATGTATATAAGTCTTTTAGCCACCTTGAATTTATTTTTGTGGATGGTGTAAGTTGGTGATCAAGCTTCATTTTTATGCATGTAGCTGTCCAGCTCTCCCAACACCATTTGTTGAAGTGGCTATTTTTACTTCATTTTATGTTTCTTCCTGCTTGGTCAAATATTAACTGACCATAGAGAGTTGGGTTTATTTATGGGCTCTCTATTCTGTTCCATTAGTCCATGTGTCTGTTCTTATGCTAGTACCAGGCTGTTTATATTAATTATAGTGGTCTTGTAATATAGTTTGATGTCAGGTATTGTGATCTCTCCTATGTTGTTCTTCTTTCTCAAAATTTCTGCAGCTATTCAAGGGTCATTTATGGTTCCATATAAGTTTTTGAAATGTTTGTTCTATATCTGTGAAATATGTCATTGGTACTTTAATAGGGATTGCATTGAATCTATAAATTGCTTTGGGTAGTTCAGACATTTTGAAGATGTTAATTCTTCCAATCCATGAATATGGTATGTGCTTCCATTTGTTCGTGTCTTCTTTAATTTCTTTCTTCAATATTGTATGGTTTCCTGAGTACAGGTCATTTACCTCCTTTGTTAGGTTTATTCTTTGGTACTTTATTTTTCTTGTTGCTATATCAAATGGGATTTTTTTCCCTGATTTTTGTTTCTGATATTTCATTGTTGGCATATAAAAATGCCTTCGATTTCTGAATATTGACTTTTATCCTGCTGTTTTACCAAATTCACTTATTAGGTCAAGTTGTTTTTTGGTGGAGTCTATAGAATTTTCTATGTATACTATCATGTCATCTGCAAACAATGATAGTTTTGCCTCCTCTTTTCCAATTTCGATGCCTTTTATTTCTTTTTCTTTTCTGATTGTTGAGGCTAGGACTTCCAATATTGGGTTGAGTAGGAGTGGTGGAAGTGGGCATCATTGTCTTGTTCCTGATATTAGTGAGAAAGATTTGAGTTTATGCCCACTGAGCATGATGTTGGCTGTAGGTCTCTCATATATGGCCTTTATTATGTTGAGGAATGCTCCCTTTATTCCATCTTTGCTAAGTGTTTTTGTCATAAATTGGTGCTTTTTACACATCTATTGATATGATCATCTGATTTTTCTCTTTCTTTTTGTTTATGTGATGTATTATGATTATTGATTTGCAAATTTTGTATCAGCCTTGCATCTCTGGCATGAATACCACTTGATAATAGTGTATGATCTTCTTAATGTATTGTGGGATATGGTTTTCCAATATTTTGTTGAGGATTTTAACATGTATGTTCATCAGTGAAATTGGCCTGAGATTTTTTCCTTGGTTGTGTCTTTATCTGGTTTTGGGATTAGGATGATGCTGGTTTCATAAAAAGAGCTTGGGAGTCTTCCATCTTCTTGAATTTTTGGAATAATTTGTGAAGGATGGGGGTGATGTCTTCCTT